>APFE030733410.1:3586-87546 GCA_000404065.3 Pinus taeda | reverse complement strand
TTTAATGAAATTCTTAATTATTGTGATGTTTTTCTCATATTTATGTGCACCTTAATTTGATTTGAGAAAATTCATCTGGGTAGGACCAAGAATAAACATAGGGTTTATTCATTAAGAAATTGTTGCTACATAGTAATACATGGAAGATAATACTTGTCATTAGAGGACTTATCACCATGATTCATGTATCTATTACTTAATACAGATTATCAATGGGTTTTAAGATGAGACATTAAAGATTGGAAGTATGGACCATGTGGGAGAATGTTAAGCTCCCTTTACGTTTTCCCAATTGCCACCGACAATTACGGAAGTAAACTGCAGTTATTTCCTTCATTGACTGAAACCAACTGTAGTCATTTCCTTAAATTATGGAAATCAACTGTAGTTAATTAATTTCTTGTTGGGAGCTTCTAGAGTGGTCCATTACTCCCTCTGCAGTTCTCTACCATGATTTGTGGAACACTTGACACATAGCCATCAAAATTGATGGAATCTTGGCTATAAATACTTATGTTTGGTCCCAAAGCTCACTAACTCAATCCCTTTAGTTTTACACCATCAAGTAAGAGTAATCAGAGCTTGGAAGTGCTAAATGGGATATGAGAACGATTTGCCTACCTATACATAATCCTTAAAGCCCCGGTCTTCTTCAGTTCAGTTTGAGTGTTGTGTGGATTGGTACAAGTTTAGATCTACCTCTTGTACATGCGTAGATCATCTTCTTGACATTGTTGGAATCTGTAGGAGAATAAAGCCCACGTTGGTGAACCCAACATTTTTCTGTTGGGCCAGCTTGAAGCTTGATAGAAAGTACAACCCCCTCGTGTGTAATTGTTTGATGCGATGTAGTATTGGATCAAGGTAATAAAGAACAAGAGGATCTTACCCACTACTGCAGAGAGCACTAGTTACAGAAATTCGCGTTAAGCCATTGTGGAGCACCAGAACTGGAATTGGAGTACGGCTACAGAGAAAGAAAAACACATAAGAACAACACACATAAGGATAAGAGAAATAATGCGGAATAAACAGTTAAAAGAATCGAAAACTTTAATGCCCAAGAAATATACCTCCAACCATTGATGCTACTCACAATCTGTCACTGCTTCTCCCTCTACTATTTATAACCCGAGCTCCAAACTTATTTGACGTTGCCCACGCAGAGAATCAAAAAGCTAAAACTGGGTCTTCTATCCTGATTATGGATTGAGTTGTTTAGCTTGACCTTGATGCCCTATCACCTATGAAGCTATGATCAAAATAGACAAGCGTTGACTATGTTTCTAAAGCATGTAGCCTACCAAACAGCGCATGCTACAATAGTCGAACCCTACTGTACCTCCACGCGGAGATCAAGCATAAAATGGAAATTGTAGGAAGGAACGGTTGGTGAACTAGGGACATGCCACAAACCAACAGAAGAATAAACTCTATGAATATTGTTTTCACAATTAAAAACATTGATCTTTGCCGTATCAAAGAGGAACAAATCGATTTAAAACTAGCACTCTCCTTAATAACTCAAAAACTCTCATCCATGTGGCACTTCCAAGCTCTACTCACTCAAACTTGATGGTGTAAAAAGTTGAAGGGGATTGAGTTAGTGAGCTTGGGGACCAAACAGAAGTATATATAGCCAAGCTTCCATCAAGCTTATGTTGGCTATGTGTCGAGTGTTCCACAAATCATGGTAGAGAACTGCAGAGGGAGTACTGGACCACTCAAGAAGCTCCCAACAAGAAATTAATTAATTGCAGTTGATTTCTGTAATTTAACGAAATGACTGCAGTTGGTTTCAGTAAATGAAGGAAATAACTGCAGTTTACTTCCATAATTGTCAGCGGCAGTTGGGAAAATGTAAAGGGAGCTTAACATTCTCCCACTTGGTCCATACTTCCAATCTTTAATGTCTCATCTTAAAACCCATTGATAATCTGTATTAAGTAATAGATACATGAATCATGGTGATAAGTCCTCTAATGGCAAGTATTATCTTCCATGTATTACTATGTATTTATTCTTATTACAATTTATGTGGCAACAATTTCTTAATGAATAAACCCTATGTTTATTCTTGGTCCTACACAGATGAATTTTCTCAAATCAAATTAAGGTGCACATAAATATGAGAAAAACATCACAATAATTAAGAATTACATTAAACTAACATTGTCCATACAATGAGAAACTACATAATGGAACCAAGTCCCATATTGATTACATGATCCTTGAATTTAAACGGTGGCATGCCCTTATTCAAAGGATTAGCGATCATCAACTCAATGTTAACATGCTCAATGACCACTTTCTTTTCTTTAACATGTTCCCTTACAGATAAATACTTAATGTCGATGTGTTTATTTCAACTCCCACTTTTCTTGTTTTTAGCCTTAAAAACAACAGTTGAACTGTCGCAATATATTCTCAATGGCTTAGAGATAGAATCCATTATTCTAAGCCCAGAAATGAAGCTCTTAAGCCATACACTGTGTAAAGTAGCCTCAAAACAGGAGACGAACTCGACTTCCATACTGGAAGTGGCAATCAAGGTCTGCTTGGCACTCCTCCATGATACAGCTCCACCGACCATCATAAAAATATATCCTGATGTTGATTTGCATGAATCAACACATCCAGCAAAGTCAGAAACTGAGTAGCCAATTACTTCCAAATTTTCCGTCCATCTATACATAAGCATGTAGCTTTTGGTTCCTTGAAGGTACCTCATTACTTTCTTTGCAGCTCTCCAGTGCTCTAAACCTGGATCACTCCGATATCATCCCAACATTCCCAAAACAAATGAAATGTTAGGTCTTGTGCAGACTTGAGCATACATTAGGCTTCTGACAACAGAAGCATATGGAATGTTCTTCATTTTTTCCCTTTCAAAGTCTTTCTTCGGGTATTGGTTCAAATTGAACCTATCACCCTTAACAATGGGAGCTACTTGGTGAACACTCCTTCATCCGAAATCTCTCTAAAACTTTATTAATATAGGTTTCCTTAGACAGACCCAAGATGCCTCGAAATCTATCTCTATGGTTCTTAATGCCAATGACATAATATGCCTCACCCATATCCTTCATATTGAAATTTTTAGAGAGGAATTGTTTCACCTCATGCAGCACACCCTTATCATTGGTTTCTAGCAAAATGTCATCCACATATAAAACAAGAAAATAGATTTTACTCCCACTGACTTTCAGGTATATACATTGATCCATAATATTTCTACAAAACCGAATGAAGAAATTACACTATGGAATTTCAAATACCATTTGCGGGATGCTTGTTTTAAACCGTATAAGGATTTCTTGAGCTTGCAAACCAATTGCTCACCATCACTAGAGGTGAATCCTTCAGGTTGTTTCATGTAAACCTCCTCCTCTAGATCTCTATTGAGAAATGTCATTTTCACATCCATTTGTTGCAACTGCAAATCAAAATGTGCTACTAATGCCATAATAACGTGCAAAGAATATTTCTTAGATACATGAGAAAAAGTCTTCGTGTAGTCGATTCCTTCTTTCTGAGTGAATCCCTTAGCAACAAGTCTTGCCTTGTATCTCTTAATGTTGCCCAATGAGTCTTTCTTTGTCTTAAAGACCCATTTACATCCAATGGCTTTTGCACTGTTAGGCAACTCAACAAGATCTCAGACTTTGTTACTCTTTATAGAATTCATCTCTTCCTTCATGGTATCGTACCATTTTTCTGATTCTTTGCAACTCATGGCTTGTGAAAAAGACTCGAGATAATTTTCAGCTCCAATGTTGTAGTCAGATTCTTGGAGATACATAACATAATCATCAAGAATTGCTTATCTCTTTGGTCTAGTAGATCTTCTTAATGTTGTACCATCATCTTCCTGAGAAGTATGTGGTTCAACTCGTTGTTCAAAAGTTCTTGGAAACTCTTGAACTACCTCATCTACTGAATGTCGTCAACAGCTTGTGGAACTTCAACAATTGGTTGTTCAACACCAATTTGTACTTGAGGGGTGCTATGAACTATAACCAATCTATCGCTTGAGGTGGAAGGTTGAGATTCTGAATGATCCTTCTTAGAAAATATGTTCCTAGTTTGATCGCTCCCACTGATTAAGTCATTTTCAAGAAACTTTGCTTTTCTTGATTCCACAATCCTTGTGATGTGAGATGGACAGTAAAATCTGTAACCTTTAGACCTTTTAGCATATCCAATGAAATATCCACTAATGGTCCTTTGGTCCAACTTCTTCTCTTGTGAATATAAATTCTTACTTCAGACGGGCATCCCCAAACGCGCATATGTCACCAACTCAGTTTCCAACCTTTCCATAATTCAAATGGCATTTTAGGAACAACCTTGTTTGGAACTCAGTTTAATATATACACTGCCATCTTAAGTGCTTCAGTCCACAAGGATTTAGGATGATTGGAGCTGCTAAGCATACTTTGTACCATGTCTAATAATGTTCAGTTTCTTCTTTCTGCTACACCATTCTAGTCAAGTGAACCAAGCATGGTGTATTGGGCAATAATCCCATGCTCTTGAAGAAATTTTGCAAATGGCCCAAGTGCTTGTCCATCTTCTGTGTATCTACCATAATATTCTCCACCTCTATCTAATCTCAGGATCTTAATTTGCTTACCACATTGTTTATCTACTTCAGCCTTAAGGATCTTAAAGGCATCTACTGCTTTGCTCTTTTTATGAAGCATGTAGAGATACATATATCGTGAGTAATCATCTATAAAAGAGACGAAGTATCTCTGACCGTGTGAGTCCATGTTTGGACTACATATATTAGTATATATGATCTCTAATATGTCTGAACTCCTATTGGCACCTTTCTTTGACTTGTTGGTCTGCTTTCCCTTTATGCAATCCACACGTCTCAAAATCAGTAAAATCCAGAGTATTAAGTACCCCTTCATTTACCAATCTTTTAATTCTTTCTATTGAGATATGACCTAGCCTCCAGTGCCATAATTTAGAGGAATCTTCATTAATAACACATCTTTTAGTGCCAGTGTGAACATGCATTGAATCATAAGTGACATTGTTTTGTAAAT
Organism: Pinus taeda; assembly: GCA_000404065.3. NCBI lineage: Eukaryota > Viridiplantae > Streptophyta > Pinopsida > Pinales > Pinaceae > Pinus > Pinus taeda. Next base: position 82,486 of record APFE030733410.1, on the reverse strand, counting down.
TAATGCAATAAAGACCATTAGACAAAATACCATTCCCAACACAATCAGATTTATAAAATAAATTGAAAGATATTTCTGAAAAGTTGAAGGAATATCCAAAATATACAAGTCTTGAAACTGAAATCAAGTTTCTAGAAAAACTTAGAACATAAAAGGTCTTTTCTAATTCTAAAACAAGGCCACTACTTAAAGTTAAATAGCATGCTCCTATAGCTTCCACATGCGAGCCCATATTGTTTCCTGATAAGATGCTTTTCTCACTTCCCACTGGCTTCCTTAGGTTTTGCAAACCCTGCAAGGAATTTGAAATGTGAATTGTTGATCCAGAATCAATCCACCATGTGTTAATATTGACATTAACCATATTAGATTCATAACAAACAAACGAGATTGGATTACCTTTGTCCACAAGCCATTTCTAAAATTTGGTGCATTCCTTCTTCATGTGTCATTTCTGTTTGCAGAAGAAACACTTGGAATCCTTCTTGATATCGGCTTGGGGAGGTACTTTAACTTTCCCTTTCTGATTGGCTTGAGATTTTCCCTTTCCACGTGTTGCTAGGATTGCACTTTCTCCCGGTTCCATCACCAGTCTCTCTTCCACTTGAACACACATGGTCATGATTTCATTAATTGACCATTTATCCATGTGTGTGTTGTATGATATTTTGAAGGGTCCATATTTTTACGGAAGGGTGTTCAGAATGTAGTGCACCAGGAAGGACTCAGACATTTCAACCTTGCGTTTCTTCAATTGAGCCACAATGTCCCTTATTTGCATGATGTGCTCACGCACGCCTTTCACACTGGTGAGCCTTAGGGATAAGAACTTCATGATTAGGGTGCTTGCTAGTGCCTTGTCTAAAGTGACGAATTGATCATCAATGGCTTTTAGCAAGTCTTGAACCTTTTCATGCTGATCAACAGAACCACGAATACCAGCTGAAATTTTAGTCTTAATCAACATCATGCTTAGGCGATTAGATCGCTCCCATCGTTCATAAAGTGTGATGTCTACTACAGTGCTGGTATTAGTGAGTGCCAGTGGTTCATGTTTCCTAATAGCATAGTCTATGTCCATCCACCCCAAATGAATGAGAACCCTCTCCTTCCAAACCTTATAGTTATCTCCCTTAAGTTCAGGAATATCACAACGAATTTCAGAGAAATTTGCAGGTTGTACAACTGCATAAAATTAAAGATCACATGCTTACATTAAATTTGAGCCCTAAATAAAATTTCATGCTTTAGCAATGTAAATCATGCTTAGAAATTGAATCTAATGACATAAAAATTGTTTGTGGACTAAATTTTCAATTCAAGTAGATTCAATTATTCTTTATGATATAATTTATCAAATTATTCACTTAATTCATAATTCTAAAGGGTATATTATGATTATAATTCAATATAAATTCTATCTTAGATTTGAACTTTACGATAAAACTATTAATTCATAATTCCCGTGGGTAAGTTATGAATGTTTTATCCTAATTAATTATATAAATATAATAAAAATTCCTGTGGGATAAAATTTATTATATTCAATATAATTAATTACAATTAATGTCTAAATAATCTTTATGTGATCCTAACCAATCATAATATATGGTATTATTTAATTAGAGATGCTGTGGCTATACTCTAATCAATTAAAATTATATGGATCACTAGACATTATTTCTCCGGCCATGTAAATTATTCTTTTTGATTCTTATGCTGCTCACACTTTGCTCTTATCTCTTATGTGTGTTGTATGAGTTGGTCTCATGCAACACACATAAGGATAAATGGTCAATTACTGAACTCATGACCATGTCTGTTCAAGAGGAAGAAAGACTGGTGATGGAACTGGGAGAAAGTGCAATGTTGGCAATGCGTGGAAAGGGCAAATCTCAAACCAATCGGAAAGGGAAAGGTAAAGTACCTCCCCAAGCTGATATCAAGAAGGATTCTAAGTGTTTCTTCTATAAAAAGAACAGACACATGAAGAAGGAATGTGCCAAATTTCAGAAATGGCTTGCCAACAAAGGTAATCCAATCTCGTTTGTTTGTTATGAATCTAGTATGGTTAATGTCAATATTAACACATGGTCGATTGATTCTGGGTCAACAATTCACATTTCGAATTCCTTGCAGGGTTTGCAAAACCTAAGGAACCCAATGGGAAGTGAGAAAAGCATATTATCAGGAAACAAGATGGGCTCACGTGTGGAAGCTATAGGAACATGCTATTTAACTTTAAGTAGTGGCTTTGTTTTAGAATTAGAAAAGACCTTTTATGTTCCAAGTTTTTCTAGAAACTTGATTTCAGTTTCAAGCCTTGTACAGTTTGGATATTCCTTCAACTTTTCAGAAATATCTTTCAGTTTATTTTATAAATCAAATTGTGTTGGGAATGGTATTTTGTCTAATGGTCTTTACTACATTAATTTACAAAACAATGTCACTTATGATTCAATGCATGTCCACACTGGCACTAAAAAATATGTTATTAATGAAGATTCCTCTAAATTATGGCACCAGAGACTAGGTCATATCTCCATAGAAATAATTAAAAGATTGGTAAATGAAGGGGTACTTAATACTCTGTATTTTACTAATTTTGAGACTTGTGTGGACTTCATAAATGGAAAGCAAACCAACAAGTCAAAGAAAGGTGCCAATAGGAGTTCGAACATATTAGAGATCATACATACTGATATATGTAGTCCAGACATGGACTCACATGGTCAGAGATACTTCTTCTCTTTTATAGATGATTACTCATGATATATGTATCTCTACATGCTTCATAAAAAGAGCAAAGAATTAGATGCTTTTAAGATCTTTAAGGCTAAAGTAGAGAAACAATGCGGGAAGCAAATTAAGATCATGAGATCAAATAGAGGTGGAGAATATTATGGTAGATACACAAAATATGGACATGCACCTGGGCCATTCGCAAAATTTCTTCAAGAGCATGGGATTGTTGCCCAATACGCCATGCCTGGTTCACCCAACCATAATGGTGTAGCAAAAAGAAGAAACCCAACATTATTGGACATGGTGCAGAGTATGCTTAGCAGCTCCAATCTTACTAAATCCTTGTGGACTGAAGCACTTAAGATGACAGTGTATATATTAAACCGAGTTCCAACCAAGGTTGTTCCTAAAATGCCATTTGAATTATGGAATGGTTGGAAACCGAGTTTGCAACATATGCACATTTACGGATGCCCGTCTGAAGTGAGAATATATAATCGACAAGAAAAGAAGCAAGACCCAAGGATCATTAGTGGGTATTTCATTGGATATGCTAAAAGGTCTAAAGGTTACAGATTTTATTGTCCATCTCATAGCACTAGGATTGTGGAATCAAGAAAAGCAAAGTTTCTTGAAAATGACTTGATCAGTGGGAGCGATCAAACCAGGAACATAGTTCCTGAGAAGGATCATTCAGAATCTCAACCTTCCACCTCAAGTGATAGATTGGTTATTGTTCACAGCACCCCTCAAGTACAAACTGGTGTTGAACAACCAATTGTTGAAGTTCCATAACCTACTGACGACATTCCAGTAGATCAAGTAGTTCAAGAGTTGCCAAGAACTTTTGAACAACGAGTTGAACCACATACTTCTCAAGAAGATGATGGTACAATATTAAGAAGATCTACTAGACCAAAGAGATCATCATTTCCTGATGATTATGTTGTGTATCTGCAAGAATCTAACTACAACATTGGACTCGAAAATGATCCCGAGTCTTTTTCACAAGCCATGAGTTGCAAAGAATTAGAATTATGGTATGATGCCATGAAGGAAGAGATGAATTCTATAAAGAGTAACGAAGTCTGGGATCTTGTTGAGTTGCCTAATGGTGCAAAAGCCATTGGATGTAAATGGGTCTTTAAGACAAAGAAAAACTCATTGGGCAACATTGAGAGATACAAGGCAAGACTTGTTGCTAAGGGATTCACTTAGAAAGAAGGAATCGACTACACAAAGACTTTCTCTCCTGTATCTAAGAAAGATTCCTTGCACATTATTATGGCATTAGTAGCCCATTTTGACTTGGAGTTGCAGCAAATTGATGTGAAAAATACATTGCTCAATGGAGATCTAGAGGAGGAGGTTTACATGAAACAACCTAAAGGATCCCCCTCTAGTGATGGTGAGAAATTGGTTTGCAAGCTCAACAAATCCTTATATGGTTTAAAACAAGCATCCTGTCAATTATATTTGAAATTCCATAATGTAATTTCTTCATTCAGTTTTGAGAAAATATTATGGATCAATGTATGTACCTGAAAGTCAGTGGGAGTAAAATCTGATTTCTTGTTTTATATGTGGATGACATTTTGCTAGCAACCAATGATAAGGGTTTGCTGCATGAGGTGAAACAATTCCTCTCTAAAAATTTTGATATGAAGGATATGGGTGAGGAATCTTATGTCATTAGCATTAAGATCCATAGAGACAGATTTTGAGGCATCCTGGGTCTGTCTCAGGAAACCTATATTATTAAAATTTTAGAGAGATTTCGGATGAAGGATTTCTCACCAAGTGTAGCTCCCATTGTGAAGGGTGATAGGTTCAATTTGAACCAATGCCTAAAGAATGACTTTGAAAGGGAACAAATGAAGAACATTCCATATGCTTCTGCTGTCAGAAGCCTAATGTATGCCCAGTTCTGCACAAGACCTGACATTGCATTTGTTGTGGGAATGTTGGGACGATATCAGAGTGATCTAGGTTTAGACCACTAGAGAGCTGCAAAGAAAGTAATGGGGTACCTTCAAGGAACCAAAAACTACATGCTTATGTATAGACAGATGGAAAATTTGGAAGTAATTGGCTACTCAGATTCTGACGTTGCTGGATGTGTTGATTCATGTAAATCAACATCAGGATACATTTTTATGATGGTCTGTGGAGCTGTATCATGAAGGAGTGCCAAGCAGACCTTGATTGCCACTTCCATTATGGAAACCGAGTTCGTCTCCTGTTTTGAGGCTAATTTACATGGTGTATGGCTTAAGAGTTTCATTTATGGGATTAGAATTATGGATTCTATCTCTAAGCCATTGAGAATATATTGCGAAAATTCAACTGTTGTTTTTATGGCTAAAAACAAGAAACGTGGGAGTCAAAATAAACACATCAACATTAAGTATTTAGCTATAAGGGAACGTGTTAAAGAAAAGAAAGTGGTCATTGAGTACGTTAGCACTGAGTTGATGATCGTTGACCCTTTGACTAAGGGCATGCCACCGTTTAAATTCAAGGATCAAGTAATGAATATGGGACTTGGTTCCATTATGTAGTTTCTCATTGTATGGACAATGTTATTTTAATGAAATTCTTAATTATTGTAATGTTTTCCTCATATTTATGTGCACCTTAATTTGATTTGAGAAAATTCATCTGTGTAGGACCAAGAATAAACATAGGGTTTATTCATCAAGAAATTGTTGCCACATAAATTATAATAAGAATAAATACATAGTAATACATGGAAGCTAATACTCATCATTAGAGGACTTATCACCATGATTCATGTATCTATTACTTAATACAGATTATCAATGGGTTTTAAGATGAGACATTAAAGATTGGAAGTATGGACCAAGTGGGAGAATATTAAGCTCCCTTTACATTTTCCCAACTACCGCCTACAATTACAGAAGTAAAATGCAGTCATTTCCTTCAATCATGGAAACCAACTGTAGTTATTTCCTTAAATTACGGAAATCAATTGCAGTTAATTAATTTCTTGTCGGGAGCTTCCGAAGTGGTCCATTACTCCCTCTGCAGTTCTCTACCATGATCTGTGGAACACTTGACACATAGCCAACAGAAGCTTGATGGAATCTTGGCTATATATACTTCTATTGAGAAATGTCGTTTTCACATCCATTTGTTGCAACTCCAAGTCAAAATGGGCTACTAAATCCATAATAACGCACAACGAATCTTTCTTAGATACAAGAGAAAAAGTCTCTATGTAGTCGATTCCTTCTTTCTAAGTGAATCCCTTAGCAACAAGTCTTGCCTTGTATCTCTCAATGTTGCCCAATGAGTCTTTCTTTGTCTTAAAGACCCAGTTACGTCCAATGGCTTTTGCACCACTAGGCAACTCAACAAGATCCCAAACTTCGTTTCTCTTTATAGAATTCATCTCTTCCTTCATGGCATCATACCATAATTCTCATTCTTTGCAACTCATGGCTTGTGCAAAAGACTCGGGATCAGTTTCGGCTCCAATGTTGTAGTCAGATTCTTGCAGATACATAACATAATCATCAGGAATTGCTTATCTCTTTGGTCTAGTAGATCTTCTTAATGTTGTACCATCATCTTCCTAAGAAGTATGTGGTTCAACTCGTTGTTCAAAAGTTCTTGGCAACTCTTGAACTACTTGATATACTAGAATGTCATCAACAACTTATGGAACTACAACAATTGGTTGTTCAACACCAGTTTGCACTTGAGGAGTGCTGTGAACTATAACCAATCTATCACTTGAGGTGGAAGGTTGAGATTCTGAATGATCCTTCTCAGAAACTATGTTCCTGGTTTGATCGCTCCCACTGATCAAGTCATTTTCAAGAAACTTTGCATTTCTTGATTCCACAATCCTTGTGCTGTGAGATGGACAGTAAAATCTGTAACATTTAGACCTTTCATCATATCCAATGAAATACCCACTAATGGTCCTTGGATCCAGCTTCTTCTCTTGTGGATTATAAATTCTCACTTCAGATGGGCATCCCCAAACGCACATATGTCGCAAACTCGGTTTCCAACCTTTCCATAATTCAAATGGCATTTTAGGAACAGGCTTGGTTGGAACTCAATTTAATATATACACTGTCGTCTTAAGTGCTTCAGTCCACAAGGATTTAGGAAGATTGGAGCTACTAAGCATACTCTGCACCATGTCCAATAATGTTCGGTTTCTTCTTTCTACTACACCATTCTAGTCGTGTGAACCAGGCTTGGTGTATTGGGCAACAATCCCATGCTCTTGAAGGAATTTTGCGAATGGCCCAGGTGCTTGTCCATCTTCCATGTATCTACCATAATATTCTGCACCTCTATCTAATCTCACAATCTTAATTTGCTTCACGTATTGTTTCTCTACTTCAGCCTTAAAGATCTTAAAGGAATCTAATGCTTTGTGCTTTTTATGAATCATGTAGAGATACATATATCGTGAGTAATCATCTATAAAAGAGATGAAGTATCTCTGACCATATGAGTCCATGTCTGGACTATATATATCAATATGTATGATCTCTAATATGTCCAAACTCCTATTGGCACCTTTCTTTGACTTATTGGTCTACTTCCCCTTTATGTAGTCCACACAAGTCTCAAAATCAGTAAAATCCAGAGTATTAAGTACCCCTTCATTTACCAATCTTTTAATTCTTTCTATGGAGATATGACCTAGTCTCCAGTGCCATAATTTAGAGGAATCTTCATTAATAACACATCTTTTAGTGCGAGTGTAAACATGCATTGAATCATAAGTGACATTGTTTTGTAAATTAATGCAGTGAAGACCATTAGACAAAATACCATTCCCAACATAATCGGATTTATAAAATAAATTGAAAGATATTTCTGAAAAGTTGAAGGAATATCCAAAATGTACAAGTCTTGAAAATGAAATCAAGTTTCTAAAAAAACTTGGAACATAAAAGGTATTTTCTAATTCTAAAACAAAGCCACTACTTAAATTTAAATAGCATGTTCCTATAGCTTCCACATGCGAGCCCATCTTGTTTCCTGATAAGATCCTTTTCTCACTTCCCACTGGCTTCCTTAGGTTTTGCAAACCCTGCAAGGAATTCAAAATGTGAATTGTTGATCCAGAATCAATCCACCATGTGTTAGTATTGACATTAACCATATTAGATTCATAACAAAAAAAGGAGATTGGATTACCTTTGTCCGCAAGCCATTTCTAAAATTTGGCGCATTCCTTCTTCATGTATCATTTCTTTTTACATAAGAAACACTTGGAATCCTTCTTGATATCGGCTTGGGGAGGTACTTCACCTTTCCCTTTCCGACTGGCCTGAGATTTGATCTTTCCACACGTTGCCAGCATTGCACTTTCTCCCAGTTCCATCACCAGTCTCTCTTCCTGTTGAACACACATGGTCATGAGTTCATTAATTGACCATTTATCCTTATGTGTGTTGTATGAGAATGTTAAGGGTCCATATTGGTGTAGAAGTGTGTTTAAAATGTAGTGCACCAGGAATGACTCAGATATTTCAACCTCGAGTTTCTTCAATTGAGCCACAGTGTCCCTCATTTGCATGATGTGCTCACGCACACCTTTGACACTGGTGAGCCTTAGGGATGAGAACTTCATGATTAGGGTGCTTGCTAGTGCCTTATCTGAAGTGACGAATTGATCATCAATGGCTTTCAGCAAGTCTCAGACCTTTTCATGTTGATTAACCGAACCACAAATACCAGCTGAAATTTTAGTCTTAATGAACATCATGCTTAGGTGATTAAATCGCTCCCATCATTCATAAAGCGTGATGTCTGTTGTAGTGCTGGTATTAGTGAGTGTCGGTGGTTCATGTTTCCTAATAGCATAGTCTATGTCTATCCACCCCAAATGAAGGAGAACCCTCTCCTTCCAAACCTTATAGTTATCTCCCTTAAGTTCAGGAATATCACAATGAATTTTAGAGCAATTTGCAGGTTGTACAACTGCATAAAATTAAAGATCATATGCTTACGTTAAATTTGAGGCCTAAATAAAATTTCATGCTTTACCAAAGTAAATCATGCTTAAAAATTGAATCTAATGACATAAAAATTGTATGTGGACTAAATTTTCAATTCAAGCAGATTCAATTATTCTTTATGATAGAATTTATCAAATTATTCACTTAATTCATAATTCTAAAGGGTATATTATGATTATAATTCAATATAAATTCTATCTTAGATTTGAACTTTATGATAAAACTATTAATTCATAATTCCCGTGGGTAAGTTATGAATATTTTATCCTATAATTAATTATATAATATAATAAAATTCCTGTAGGATACAATTATTATATTTAATATAATTAATTACAATTAATGTCTAAATAATCTTTATGTAATTTTAACCAATCATAATATATATTATTATTTAATTAGAGATGTTGTGGCTATTCTCTAATCAATTAAAATTATATGGATCACTAGACATTATTTCTCTGGCCATGTAAATTATTCTTTTTGATTTTTATGCTGCTCACACTTTCCTCTTATCTCTTATGTGTGTTGTATGAGTTGGTCTCTTACAACACACATAAGGATAAATGGTCAATTAATGAACTCATGACCATGTGTGTTCAACAGGAAGAGAGACTGGTGATGGAACTGGGAGAAAGTGCAATGCTGGCAATGCGTGGAAAGATCAAATCTCAGGCCAATCGGAAAGGGAAAGGTAAAGTACCTCCCCAAGCCGATATCAAGAAGGATTCCAAGTGTTTCTTATGTAAAAAGAAATGACACATGAAGAAGGAATGTGCCAAATTTTAGAAATGGCTTGCAGACAAAAGTAATCCAATCTCGTTTGTTTGTTATGGATCTAATATGGTTAATGTCAATATTAACACCTAGTGGATTGATTCTGGATCAACAATTCACATTTTGAATTCCTTGCAGGGTTTGAGAAACCTAAGGAAGCCACTGGGAATTGAGCAAAGCATCTTATCAGGAAACAAGATGGGCTCACATGTGGAAGCTATAGGACCATGCTATTTAAATTTAAGTATTGGCTTTGCTTTAGAATTAGGAAATACCTTTTATGTTCCAAGTTTTTCTAGAAACTTGATTTCAGTATCAAGTCTTGTACCTTTTGGATATTCCTTTAACTTTTCAGAAACATCCTTCAGTTTTTTTTATAAATCTGATTGTGTTGGGAATGGTATTTTGTCTAATGGTCTTTACTGCATTAATTTACAAAACAATGTCACTTATGATTCAACGCATGTTCACACTGGCAGTAAAAGATGTGTTATTAATGAAGATTCCTCTAAATTATGGCACCAGAGACTAGGTCATATCTCCATAGAAAGAATTAAAAGATTGGTAAATGAAGGGCTAATTAATACTCTGGATTTTACTGATTTTGAGACTTGTGTGGACTACATAAAGGGAAAGCAGACCAACAAGTCAAGGAAAGGTGCCAATAGGAGTTCAGAAATATTAGAGATTATACATACTGATATATGTAGTCTAGACATGGACTCACATGGTCAGAGATACTTCATCTCTTTTATAGATGATTACTCACGATATATGTATCTCTACATGCTTCATAAAAAGAGCGAAGTATTAGATGTCTTTAAGATCTTTAAGGCTAAAGTAGAGAAACAATGCGGGAAGCAAATTAAGATTGTGAGATTAGATAGAGGTGGAGAATATTATGGTAGATACACAGAAGATGGACAAGCACCTGGGCCATTTGCAAAATTTCTTCAAGAGCATGGGATTGTTGCCCAATACACTATGCCTGATTCACCTGACCAGAATGGTGTAGCAGAAAGAAGAACTCGAACATTATTGGACATGGTGCGGAGTATGCTTAGCAGATCCAATCTTCCTAAATCCTTGTGGACTGAAACACTTAAGACGACAGTGTATATATTAAACCGACTTCCAACCAAGGCTGTTCCTAAAACGCCATTTGAATTATGGAAAGGTTGGAAACCAAGTTTACAACATATGCGCGTTTGGGGATGCCCGTCTGAAGTGAGCACATATAATCCACAAGAAAAGAAGCTGGACCCAAGGACCATTAGTAGGTATTTCATTGGATATGCTGAAAGGTCTAAAGGTTACAGATTTTATTGTCCATATCACAGCACAAGGATTGTGGAATCAAGAAATGCAAAGTTTCTGGAAAATGACTTGATCAGTGGGAGCGATCAAACCAGGAACATAGTTTTTGAGAAGGATCATTTAGAATCTCAACCTTCCACCTCAAGTGATAGATTAGTTATAGTTCATAGCACCCCTCAAGTACAAACTGGTGTTGAACAACCAATTGTTGAAGTTCCACAAGCTGCTGATGACATTCGAGTAGATCAGGTAGTTCAAGAGTTGCCAAGAACTTTTGAACAATGAGTTGAACCACATACTTCTCAGGAAGTTGATGGTACAACATTAAGAAGATCTACCAGACCAAAGAGATCAGCAATTCTTGATGATTATGTTGTGTATCTGCAAGAATCTGATTACAACATTGGAGTCGAAAATGATCCCAAGTCTTTTTCACAAGCCATGAGTTGCAAAGAATCAGAATTATGGTATCATGCCATGAACGAAGAGATGAATTCTATAAAGAGTAACGAAGTCTAGGATCTTGTTGAGTTTCCTAATGGTGCAAAATCCATTGGATGTAAATGGGTCTTTAAGACAAAGAAAAACTCATTGGGCAACATTGAGAGATACAAGGCAAGACTTGTCGCTAAGGGATTCACTCAGAAAGAAGGAATCGACTACACGGAGACTTTCTCTCCTGTATCTAAGAAAGATTCCTTGCACGTTATTATGGCATTAGAAGCCCATTTTGACTTGGAGTTGCAACAAATAGATGTGAAAACAACATTTCTCAATGGAGATCTAGAGGAGGAGGTTTACATGAAACAACCTGAAGGATTCCCCTCTAGTGATGGTGAGCAATTGGTTTGCAAGCTCAAGAAATCCTTATACGGTTTAAAACAAGCATCCCGCCAATGGTATTTGAAATTCCATAATGTAGTTTCTTCATTGGGTTTTGTAGAAAATATTATGGATCAATGTATATACCTGAAAGTCAGTGGGAGTAAAATCTGTTTTCTTGTTTTATATGTGGATGACATTTTGCTAGTAACCAATGATAAGGGTTTGCTGCATGAGGTGAAATAATTCCTCTCTAATAATTTTGATATGAAGGATATGGGTGAGGCATCTTATGTCATTCGCATTAAGATCCATAGAGACAAATTTCGAGGCATCTTGGGTCTGTCTTAGGAAACCTATATTAATAAAATTTTAGAGAGATTTCGGATGAAGGATTGTTCACCAAGTGTCGCTCCCATTGTGAAGGGTTATAGGTTCAATTTGAACCAATGCCCAAAGAACAAATTTGAAAGGGAACAAATGAAGAAAATTCCATATGCTTTTGCTGTCAGAAGCCTAATGTATGCTCAAGCCTGCACAAGACTTGACATTGCATTTGTTGTGGGAATGTTGGGAGGATATCAGAGTGATCCAGGTTTAGACCACTAGAGAGCTACAAAGAAAGTAATGAGGTACCTTCAAGGAACCAAAAACTACATGCTTATGTATAGATAAATGGACAATTTGGAAGTAATTGACTACTCAGATTCTAACTTTGTTGGATGTGTTGATTCACGCAAATCAACATTAGGATACATTTTTATGATGGCTGGTGGAGCTGTATCATGGAGGAGTGCCAAGCAGACCTTGATTCCCACTTCCACTTTGGAAGCCAAGTTCGTCTCCTATTACATGGTGTATGGCTTAAGAGTTTCATTTCTAGGCTTAGAATTATGGATTCTATCTCTAAGCCATTTAGAATATATTGCAACAATTCAGTTGCTATTTTTATGGCTAAAAACAACAAAAGTGGGAGTCGAAATAAACACATCGACATTAAGTATTTAGCTATAAAGGAACGTGTTAAAGAAAATAAAGTGGTCATTGAGCACTTCAGCATTGAGTTGATAATCGCTAATCCTTTGACTAAGGGCATGCCACCGTTTAAATTCAAGGATCACATAATGAATATGGGACTTGGTTCCATTATGTAGTTTCTCATTGTATGGTCAATGTTATTTTAGTGAAACTCTTAATTATTGTGATGTTTTCTCATATTTATGTGCACCTTAATTTGAACCTCCAATTCTAGTTCCAACACACATACAACACACATAAGAGCAAAGTGTGAGCAACATCAATGGCCGGAGGTATTTTTCTTGGGCATTAAAGTTTATTCTGCATTAAAGTTCAGATTTAACATTGTTAAAGTTTTCAATTCTTTTTTAAGTGTTTATTCCCCATTATAGAATCGTTATTTATGCTATCATTTTGATCACCGACGGACATCCTTACATATCAAATTAAATTGTAAAATAAACCTATAGAATTAATAAAAATGAAATCTCTTGAAAATCTATAATTAAAAGAAAATACTCTTGATACACATGTAACTATTATAAATTAATTTTGTTAAGGATTCTATTATAATTTTTACTTTGTTTTTGTTAAGGATTCTATTATAATTGGTGTGGAAGCCATCAACTTAGGAACCAATATGCAAACTTTTGGAAGATGGTATGCAATCAATTTCTATTACAAATATATGGAAAAATGAAAAGCAAAACTTGGCAATTTGGGAAACGATATCAATATTGTTGAATAGCAAGCGGTGGAAGATGGTATGCAATAAATTTCTATCACAAATCTATGGAAAATGAAAAGCAAAACTTTGCAATCTCGGAAACGATATCAATATTGTTGAATAGCAAGTGGTGCATTAGTTTAGATGCGAAGAAAATAACCGAGATCAAGATTGTTTATATTTTTCTTTGTTTAGTATCTTGGTATCTTTAGCCAAATACGTTTTTGTTGCTTGGTAGTTGTTATTTGATCTAATTTGTTGTTTCATTTGCAAAATGTGACTAGTTTTAAATAAAATGACCAGTGACTCATCAGTTTAGATCCGATATATATTTGTATATTTGAATGTTAGAGAGGATTTTTGGATAAGCATGGATATAAGTTGGTTTGTTTTCAAATCTTTTGATTTAGAGAAAACACAGAATGATAGCTTCTGTACTAATCATTCTTAATATTATCAAGTTGATAACTTGTTTTGATTTTGTCTGTAGAGGTGTCATAATGATAAGGGCTCAGGGCAAGAAACGATTTGAGTTTGAAGGTCATTGCCATAAAATAGTTCGGAGCATTATGATAATATTTTTTTATTCGAGGAGTTGTTATGCAATGGATGGAAACCATGGAGCCTAATTTCATGGAGCGTTGACTCATTTCCTTTTTTGGGATGATGTAACTATTTTGTAGAGAAAAACTTTGTTTATTATAAAAGAGGATTATTGTAATGGAAGAAAGGGAGGGTCGACCATACGTTTTTGTAGTAGGGAATGACTCGTATTTTTTCTTTTTCTTATTTTATTTTATTTTTTATTTTTTTTGTTTGTAAACTGTGCTTTTTAAAGGAGAAGAAAGGGAGGCTCTGCTTGCAACTTTAGTTGTTATTTTGTTCATATTCCAGTCATTTACACATGTTTAAATCTTATGAGTAAGATGTCTATAGAGTAATGTAATTTGAATATTTAATCAAATTAATATTCAACGCATGTCTATAGTTTAAATCTTAATTTTTTGTGCTGAGTGATTGCAGATTTAGATCTAGTGTTTAAGTGATATTTAGGAGAACTAAGAGAATGGCTCGTCTTTTTTTCTTGAAATGTCGTTCTCCTTATATATTGTTATAATTTGTGTCTTTAAAATTATTAACAATATTGTCATTTGTTTTAAGCATTGGATTACCTTATTAGTTAATTCCCTAGATTAGATTAGATTATATTAGCTTGAATTTAATAGATTGTTTACATTTTTTATAGTTTTATTCAATTTGTCATTGAAACCATCTCTTAGATTTCATTGCATTTAGTTCAATTTTTCAATCATTTAGATCTACATTGCATTTAGGTCTTAGAACCCATTTGCACTTAACATTATATTTCTCATAAGAGGAAGAAACATCTGGCTAACAAAGCTATGAAACCCATCAGAAGAAGCTCTCCCAAACATCTTGGGTTATTAAAGAACTTTGGACCAACCTATTTCATCCTATTGATGAGTGGCCATTTCTTACCATCAACGCAGTCTTAATATAAACCTCCTTATGGTGGCTCTAGAAAACAAGCTTGGAATTGGGGAAGAAGAAATTTCCAAATCATAGTTCAGATTAAGAGAAAATTCAGGGATCATGAAGAACTAAAGAAAAAGACTAAGAAATAACTTGAAAAAGAACAACCTAATTCAAGTGCTATGAATCATTCATCCTCCTTGTTCAAGATGGAAGTGAAGGTTGTCATCAAGTTGTATCAAGGTTAGATTGACACTTTCAAACTAAATAATTGATTGTAGTAGTTAGAGTTTTATTTTAGTGTTCACCACATAGAGGAAGAATACAAAATTTCATTTTCTTATTTGAAACTAGAGGGCCATACCTTGACATGGTGGGAAAGTAACACAAAAACCCTTAGGCTGGAGCGGCGTCCTCCAATGACTAAATGGGAGATTTTAAAACTCTTATAAAGCCCAAATTATATCTTATCATGTGTGTAGATGACTACTGGATCTGGTAGCATTACTTCAGGTAGAGACAAAGGTATAGTCTACAAGAGAACACCACATAATTTAAAAACAGGGAAATAGTTATAGATATCTTTGTCAAGAACCAAAACATACTCCTCAAGTATCTATGGGGTTATACATAGCCATCTATAGAATAAAGTGACACTTTTCAAACCTAGAAGGGCGGATAAGCCTTGTGTATAGGTACAATACCTAGAAAACATAGGCTAGAAGAAAAGGAAGTTTAGTGGTCAAAAGTAGAAGGGACACCAAGAATCTTCCAATGAAGGAAAGAAGAAATGGAAAGAAGGAAAAGTTAAGAAGGAAAAAACCACAACATATTAGTGAAAAGATCCCTACAACCACTATAACATTGATGGTCACACGAAGAAGAAGTTCTAGAAATTACATACAGAACTCAACCCAAAGAATGAGATGAAGGATGAGAAGCAGAAAAACATCATGGCCACAAATTAGAGAAATCGGGTGGAAAGTAGCTCAGACATGGATGAGAATATTTTTTAGACATTAGTGTTAAATGGGGTGAGACAAAGTATCCTTCAACAACAAGAAGAGAAAAAGTTGACCAAACAATTCCATATAAAAATACGAGTCAAGAAGACAAATATTGATGCTCTATTTGACTCACGATAATAGGTGAATCTCATTACAACAAATATGGTCAACAAATTGGGATTAGAGGTTGTAGATCAGCATATCCCATATCCATTGGGATGAGTAAATTAGGATGCATAAATCAAGGTAACAAAACCATGTAAAGTAAAATTTGCAATTAGTGTTGATTTTATTAATGAAGTAGAATTAAATGTAGTTCCAATTGATGTATGTAGGGTGGTGTTTGGGAGTCCCTATATGTGCATGTGGGATGCAATATTCATGTGTATAGAAAACCAGTACCACCTCACAAAGGACAAAAAGTCCTTCCATGTAAACCCGCACAAGGGAAAGTTTAAAATTTTGCCAGTAAGTGCCAACCAAGCCAAGAAAATAATCAATTCTTGTAAGATGTGTGTTTCATTTTTTTAAGAGAAACTCAATATGTAGAATTTTAGTGAAACAAAAATAATATCTAGAGGGGTGCACTAAGGAATATAGACAATAAGTAGAATAGTTTCTATAGGAATACAAGGGAGTGTTCTAGGAACCTAAAGGGTTGCCACCCAAGAGGGAAGTGGAGCATGAGGTCCAATTGTTGTCATAATTTCCATTTCCAAAAATTGGGATGTACATGCAATCCACAATAGAATCAAGCAAGATGAAGAAGCTATTGCAATAGCTGGTAGAGAAGGATCTTATCTGACCAAGTACCTCACCATGTGTGTCACCCATCATAATTATGCTTAAGAAGCATGGGGCATGGTGAATGCGTATTGATTATTGAGAATTAAATAAAATAAAGCTTGTGAATAGGTACCCCTTACCAATGATAGATGATCTGTTGGACCAGTTGCAACAATACAACTACTTCACCGAGTTGGAATTAAAATTTGGGTATTAGTAGGTTTGAATTAGACAAGAAGATACCTCAAAAACTACTGTCAAAACCAAACAAGGTTTGTACAAGTGATTAGTCGTGTCATTTGGTTTGTGTGATGCACTAGCTACATTCATGAGGTTAATGAACGACATATTGTGCCCTTTTGTAGATTCATTGTTTACTATTTCTTAGGGTTATATACTAGCTTATAGTGCTACCTGGAAGGAGCACATCTCACATTTGATTCAAGTGATAGATACATTAAAGAAACATTGACTCTTGGAACTCACAAAAAGTTAGTTTGCACAACAATATTTTGTGTATTTAGGATATGTGATTGGTGGAGGATAACTTAACATAGATCCCATCAAAATGGATACCATCATCAAGTGGTTGGTGCCTATCAATGTTTTAAAGGTCCAGAATTTTGTTGAGGTATCACAATACTCGAGGAAATTCATTGCTTCATTTTTAGTGATAGTAATACCATTCCATGCCATAATAACGAGTGGAAAGAATTTCCAATGGGGAAAGGGTTAGCAAAATTCCTTTGAAGATTTGAATAAGAAATAAAAAAAGCAATGGTCCTTGCATTATTAAACTTGCAACAACCCTTCAAAGTGGAGACAGATGCCAATGTGTATACTATTGGAGCAAAGTTGATGTTGGGAGCAAGGCTTGTACTCTACCAATATGAAGTTTTTCATGGGGAAATTCTTAACTAGCATACCTATGAGAACGAGCTTTATGACTTGGTACAATATCTTAAAAAGTGGAAACACTATATGATGGGAAAAGAGACAGTTGTCCACACTGATCAATAGCCACTATAGTATCTACAATCTAAATGTAACTTATAATATACTAGGCATTACAAGTGGATAGGGTTTTTATAGCAATTACATCTTGTGATCAAGTACAATAAGGGTAGCACAAATAGGTTGGATGGAATTCTTTCAAGGCCACCCACATCAAATATCATAGCTTTGGGAACTCTTATGCACATGAATCCTTTCACCTGTGGTGTCTACAAAGAGGCATATATAGAGAATGAGGACTTTAAGGATGTGTTTCAACAGTTGTAGAACTAGATTCATGAAAATAATGGAGATAGCATAGTTTATTATCATCTTTAGAATGGGTTAATCTATAAACTAAACAAATTATGTGTTCCTAAACATGAGCGACTGTAACTAATTAGAGAGGCTCACACCTCCAAGGTTTTAGGGCATTGTGATGTAGGGAAGAAAGTGGCCAAGTTACATATCAATGTTTACTTGCCCATGATGCAAGAAGGTGTAGCTAGGTTCTTAAGAGGATGTATGCTTTGTTATACCAAAAATATTAATAATAGGAAATAAGTTCTATACCATCCCATACCTATATCCACTCATCCTTGGAAAATCGTTTCCATGGAATTTATGGGAGGTTTACCAACGTCAAGAAAGGGACATGACTACTTGTTTGCATTAGTTTATAGGTTCAACAGGATGCACATTCTCATGCTAAAAATACCATCAACGGGAAATAAGCAACAAATTTGTTTCTTGGAAAGGTTTGGGTGCACTTTGGGATGCCATGGAGCATCGTTTCAAATAGAGACACAATATTTCTATGTGCATTTGGGACTACATTATGGAAGAAGATGGACACAAAGTTTAAAATTTCTACAACATTCCATATACATATGTATAGGAAGCCAATATGAATTTGCAACATATTTTGAGGGGTTACAATTAAAACCTTCAAATACTTGGGATAGAATTATATACAACACTCTTATAACAAATTAGTCCACACTTCTACTGATAAGTCCCCATTTAAAAGTTGTTTTGGATAATTTCCACCTTCCTGTTTAGATATTGCATATGGGAAGCAAGGAGGAGTGAAGGAGGATCTCATAGGGGATACTTTAAGGGTAGATAAGTTTTTTGGGAAGATCAGGTAGATCCATTTTCAAGTATAAGAGATATTGAATAAGTCATGGGAAAAGTACAAGGCTAGGCATGATCAACACACCACAGAGAAGTTATTCAAGGTGAGAGAATATGGTTATTATTGAGCAAGGAGAGGCTATAGGGCCCTAGTAATAAATTCAAGGCTCTATGATATGGTCCTTTTGAGATACTAGAAAATATGGGAGATAATTCCTATAGACTCATTCTACCCCATATATGCACATTTACTTAGTGGTGAATGTGGAAAATTTGAAACTCTATGAGCCTTCAATGTTGGATTGAGAAGAGGAGCAAGTTCTACCTTATATAGAGGATTTAACACTAGATTCTCAAGGAGATTTGATAGAAGCTACAATTATTTAGAAGAGGTAGAAAACTAGAAAGTAGGGATAGCATGACCTTTAACAGATTAGGTAGAAAAGGAAAACTTCGAGGCAAGGCTAAATGGTACTCTAAGGAGAAGGTGAAGGAAAAATTCCCTCACCTCATTTGGTAAAATATTTTGGGGACCAAAAGCCTCCCCAAATGGGGAGGTATGATCCATATTATATCATTATATTTCTTATCATCCATATTTATGCTTTCAAAGTGGAAAAATTAGAGAAATAAACAATAGGAGTAGCTATAATTATGGGACCCAATTTGGAGAATTGGGGTCAGGAACATTTTGGTTCTAGTTTAAGACCTTAAATGAAATTTTTGGGGGTTATTTTTTTTTTTTAACTTAAGTGTCAAATACCCTAGTTCTATTCTACAGGTGAATTCCTTTCCAATAGTGCGAGAATCACATCAATTAGAGTTTAGACACAAAAGTTGTGCTTTTTGGAAGGTGACCTATCATGATTGACCACCATAATTAAAGAAGATGCCATTTCAGCCCCCATTATTTATAGAAAAGAGGATAGACATGTTGGCCCTATGAAGAATATTCTGTAAGGGTCGAGTTGTAACTCATATTGAGGGTTGAATGGGTTAAATTTAACCCCTAGTTGGCTATTGGGTTGTGTTATAACCAGGCCACTAAGAGGAAAATGGTTTTGATTCTATTATAGTGCATTGTGTTCCATAGTAGAGAAGATAAGTTGAGTGTAGATGCAGAAAGGGAAGGATAGAAAGGGTTGTGTTCTATAGTAGCCCATAGGTCATAGGTATCACTCCTTTGTATTTTTACCATTTCCATTCAGAGAAAGGGAGAGCAGAGTAACCTCACCTTCCAACTTGGTTTTCTCTCAAAAGGGTTTCACAGTTCATATCCTGGTGTTATTTTGGTTTGCAAGTGATTGTTTTATCTATTCTCTATTTTCCACATTTTATATATTGCATGCATAAGAAAAAACATTAACTTAATAAACCAGAAATATAAGGAAAATTAACCCCAATAATATAGATTTTGGATTTCATAATATTTGTATCATATTTGTTGTGATAAATTGTCCAGTTGAATATCCATGACAATTTATGGATCATAATTGACTTATTAGTGGACCATTGCACTTTGTAATTCTAATGACTCTTATATTATATATTTAATATTTCAATAGAATTAATAACTTTAGTTTTATATTATTTTTTTCATTAGTTTTTTAACATAATATCTCTACAAATTTGAGATATCATAGTCTTATTTTAGATATAATATTCATTGTAGTGGATCCTTAGGGGTAACTCAAGTGGTTGGGGGTCATGCTGATAATGTCACCCGTGTCATTTTGAATCATGGTTAGCATTGCTCAGTATGGTTTACAAGTTATCATATTGAGCCTTGGGGGATTTTCTTGGAAGCAATGTTATGTGATCATTGGTGGTAGCAATGATTATATGTTCTAGTTATTGATTTCATCTTGAAACACAAAAAAAGGATTCGTTGTTGTGATTTTATTTCTATAGCATAGGATTAATTAAAAGTTTGTTGTACTAGGAAGATTATTAAAGTTTCCTATATAATATATTATAGTTATCTATAACTAATTTATTAGTAGACTATTGAATTCGTAGTTCTAATAACTCGTAGATTATATATTAATTATTTCAATAGCTTGAATAGTTTTAGTTTTGTAATAATTTTTATAAGTAGTTTAACATAAGTTATCTACAATTTCAAAAGATCATTTTAATTTAGACTTCCTATAACATAGTAATAGTATTGGTAAGGGTTAGTTTTTACATTAACTTTTATATAACTTTAGTAGATGATAGTTTTATATTAATTTTATTTTTTTAAGATTGGACTTGGATCTTTGGAAACATGAAAGGAGGTTCTTTAGTGACAAAAAGGTTCTCATTGATATAATAGGTATCAAGTAAATAAATCATTTGTTGGACAATTGGTGGTGGTTGTGTTAGTATTGGCATTAATGTTGGCATTGATGTAAACCAGACTGGCATGAATGCTTGTCACAACAGATGCATGTGATAGTGGCTCAAGAGATCTCCTATGGTAATTGCAAGCTTTATGTACATAATCATCACAGTAGCAGGCTTGTTGGAAAAGACTTAAGATGATGGTTGATGTGTTGTTTAGGAGGAATCCCATGGTTGTTGGAGTGCTTTGTAGAAAATCATCATAGTAGCAGGCTTACTAGAAAAGCCATAAAACAATGACTACTATGATGGACCATATGGAATCCCATGGTAGTTGCAAGATTCATGTAGAGAATCATCATAATAGTAGGCTTACTAGAGAAGCCATAAAATGATAACTATGGTGTTTAGGAGCTCAGCATTCCAAGCACAAGAAGAAGAGTCAAGGAGAAAAGTGTGGTAGAGAGTTTTGTTCCATATTAGAGGTAGAATATGGGCTCAAAGCCTACATCAGACCTTCTCCATTGAAAATTTCTCTGTAAGAGATTTCTAACGGTATGTGCAAGTCTAAAAATGGACTCCTGGATTAAAAGATATGGTTTGTCGAAGTCTGGGGACTTGAAGCTTGAAGAAGGATGAAATATCGGAGATAGGAGCCCATAGGGACCTAATATTAGAACCCAGGAGATCAGCACATCAGAGCATTGGAACATCAGGATATTAGAGTATCATATATCGAGATATTAGAGCAAGTGGATTATCAGATATCGGAATATCAGAACATCTTAAGAGAGGAACTTCTAGAAGTTATGATATCTAGCAGGGTTGATAGTGTTAAAAAGCGTCGAGGATTGCCAAGCGAGTTAACAAAGGAATTGATGCATAGTCAAGGATGATCATAACACTTTCTCTCTCCTCCAGATGAACACGTGGTGAAATGTAAGTGGGCTTGAGAAAGGGAATTGGATGGTGATGTAAGCATAGCAGAGGACAGGATATCAGACATAGAAATATTGCAACATTTCAATTGAGAGATTTACGATATTGAGGGGCTCCGATATAGAGCTAAGCCCTGGTCATAGCTATCGGTCCCATGAGAAAGATAACATACAGGGAACTAATTGCAAAAGAAGCCAAGGATATCAGATAAAAAACTATCCTAAGATTTCAATTGTGTAAGCTATGATATTGGAGGCTCCGATATATTGCCAAGCCATCGATCGCAGGTCTAGTCTTATGAGGAAATTATTGCTAAAGGAGCTAAAGGAAAAGGGGGCCAAGGATATCGGAGAAGTTTAGTATCATAACATTCCACCTATGTAAGTTATGATATGGTTGGTTCCAATGAAGCAGTACAGTGAGTTAAAGGATACATGGGTCAACAGCTATATAATTGAATGCAGGATCAAGAGAGTTGATCGTTGAAATGTGCTAAACCTATAGAAGAATATGTAACAAGGAATCAAGGACATCGTTTTACAGAGATGATTATGTGGATTGAAGAAAGAAATTGGTTTCTTCACGTGCATGAATGGGAGAAATAAATGAAGTCAAAATAGCCATCCCCGAGGACTGTCAAGCTTTGTTGAGAAATAACTAAGAATGGGACTCTTGAAGGAGTGTGCAAGTCGTCTGAGACTTAATTTCTCAGCATGGATATTTACGTAGTTCTTCAGTAAAAAGCTCCATGGCCCATCTTTGATTCAATACTGTGACAGGAAACTACCAGGAGACGTAACAATGATAGAGGGAGCCATACCAAATTACATTTGAGCAGTTAGAGCATAGACAACATAGATAGCCTTGTGTAGAGTGCCTCTGAGAAATAAAACAATAGTTTGCAATTGAACGAAGTGGGGGTCGAGCAGATTGAGGTCGAAGCACCATGGAGAACACTGAGGGATTAAGAATCAAGTGTAGTACGTGTGCAGTGGAGTGAACATCAAGGGTAGTGTTGAAGAGAAGATAACAATGGGCCCTTGAGAGATGTGTTGAAAATGGCAACAAGAAATGCTAAAAGTAGCACTACTAAAAATAGCAATTTGGGTAATAGTGCTGGATTGGGCAACAGGGAATGAAAAATGGAAGTGCTAAAAATAGCATTCTATTTTTAACAGTTTAGGATGGATTCCTATTTTAGTCAATCCCTGGACTAAAAATAGGAAGTAAAATTCGAATTTGATATTAACAGCAGTTTGAAAATTAATTAATTAATTCATCTTGAGTTAATTAGTTAAGGAAAATCAAAGTTGAAGTCTATGTGAGGACATGCAACAGTTTATCTATTAATTGAGGAATTTATCCATCAGTTAAAGAGATAAGGATGAGTTGTAATATTGAGTTGTAATTAGTTGACTCATTTAACTGAGTCAAGTCCTGTTAGATTAATTTAACAATTTGTTAAATTAATGAAAGTTCAGTTAGTTAATGCTTGCATGCATGTAACTGTTGTACTTCAGATAACTGAATATTCTCTCATGAATAACTCATGCATGTCAGTTCAGACAGAGACCCAGTTGAGATTAGATAAGGGACTATGTACTATCAGTTGGATGAATATTTTTCCTATAAAGGAAGCTCATCCATGATGAGGATTTATCTCCTTCAGGACTGCGTAGTTGGATCAGAGGTTAGTGAGTGTGTGAAGAGGCCAATTCACACAAGTGGCTGCACTGGAACCCAATCAAAATTGCGCAAAGAAATAGGAGGCTTGGAGGGCATACTAGAGGTTAGATAGATGCCTTTGACTGTCTATGAGTAGCATAGGTATTGCAGAGAGAGTAGGATAGCGTTTGAGCTGATTCTTTTTGTAATATTGGCTATATTTCCACTTGTATGATAATATAGAGTTGGGGTTTTAGGCTGAGACTTTCCCCGGGTAAATTTTTTTGTGTTATGTGTGATTGAGTTATCCATATCAATTATATGTGTTCTTATTGATGTTTCTCATGTTCGATTAAGCTTCCACTAAATTTTTTGTAGAATTAGATCAAGTGTTTTGCTTTAGTACATTGCATTACCAGGTGATCTACAGTGGGAATTTCTACAAGATGAGGCAAAGTGTTGAGGAGTTGTTGTTGTGAGAAGCTAGTAAAGAATAGATGCATGAGAGAATAGAAGACAGAGTGTAGAAGTTGAATCTGTAGCCAACCATTTTGGTATTTTACTTGTAATTTATATGCCTTTGCTTTTAGTCTAAAAATTGTATGAAATATCTTAACAATGGCAAGAGTAGGTTGGTGCTTGCACTCTTAAGAGGTTGGTTCCTCTTGGCAAGTTGGTGCTCACAAACAAAAATATGTAATTAAGTGGGTTCTTGATTTACATCATAAACAAATAAAAAATTTGGTGGTTTTTCCCTCTGGGTTTCCATGTTAAAAACAATGTGTCAAATGTGCGTGTTGCTCATGTGATTTTTGTATGAACATGTGTGTTTGAAATTGTTTTTCACTACTTTTGTGAATGAATGCTCTTATAAGTAAAAGAATATAAGAAGGGACAATAAGCATAATTGACAAAGAAAAATGATCTCATAATTATTTATTCACCCCCCTCTCAGCAATTCCTTATTACAACAATTGGTATCAGGGCAAGGTTCCTTCAGCAAAAGTCTAATAAATGGAAGGTAGATCTATAACGAATTATTTCTAGGAAAGAAAGTCAAGAGGCTTACTCAAGTAGAATACTAGTATTTGATGGGACAAACTATGCCTTTTGGAAAGTAAGAATGGAACTGTATCTTATGTCCCTGGGAGTAGATGTTTGGACTTAAGTACTAGTAAACTACAATGTCCCTGATATTCCTCCCACTGATGCAAATTGTAAAAAACTATATGGGAACAATGCTAAAGCCAAGAATGTCATTCTCTTTGGCCTTAGTCAATCAGAACTTGTAGAATTTATGCACTATAAGTCTGCGAAGGAAGTGTGCGTAAAGCTTAATCAGAGTCATGAAGGAGGTGACAAAGTCAAGTGGGTGAAACTTTAGACTTTCAGAATGATGTTTGAGAATGAGTGAAAATAAAAGCATATCAGAATACTTCCTCAAACTTGATGAAGTAACTAATATGATTATAGGACTTGGTGAAGAGGTCAAGGAAGAGATGATTGTTCATAAAATATTAATATCTCTTCCCATGAGATTTAATTCCAAAGTCTCATCTATTGAAGAAATGCCTAATTTAAAGGATCTCAAGCTGGACCAGCTACATGGTACTCTGACAGCCTATGAGATGAGAGTGGGAATAGAAAATTATGAACCCAAGGAAGCATCATTCAAAGTATTCAAAAAGGCCAAGTAACATAAAGATCATTAAGACTGCTCTATCTATGAATCTGATTAGGTGTTGGCTCAACTAGCCAGAAAACTAAAATGTTGCTTAGGAAAATATAAAGGGAAGTTTCCCTTTAAGCATTTTTACTATGGAAGAGTTGGACATTTCCTGTCCAAATGCCCTTATAAAGAAAAGGTTGAAAAGGAAGAGGATCTGAAATTTGGAAACAAGTCTCAGATACATCATAAGAGAAATCTCTATAAGAAAAAGGGGTTCTACTCTAAAGAGGATAACTCAGCATGAGAGTCAAATAGTGAAAACTCATCAGAGGATGATTCAGATAAGTATCTTCTTATGTCTTTCGAAACAAACTCCGAGAAATAAGGTATTATGGACTCTGAAGAGGAAGAAGAAGAAAGAGTAGTGGACCTTGAAGGGGAACTCATTAGTTCCCTTGACAAGTTAAAGAAAGAAAGGAAAAATAATAAGTAGTTCAAGGAATAGTTACAACGTGTAGAGGAAGGTATGTATAACTTTGACAATGAGGAGTTTTCCTATCAAAACAAAAATCTTATGGAAGCTATCAAGAGAAAATATAGTTTAATCCTTCTACTAGAAGAAAAACAAGGAACTTGTGAGAGACTAAGAGGAGAACATGCATTTAAAAAATGAGATTATCAAGTTAATAAGGGAAATGATCTAATAGACATGCAAAGATGATATTCTGTCTTTGAAAGTTAAATTGGAGGAGGCTAAATGAAAAGAAGAGGTTCTTCAAGATTTTATCCAAGAATGGGAACAGAAATGTCAAAGTCTTGAAGCAGAGGTTGTCTCTTTGCGAACAGATCTTGAGAGAACAAAAACTGAGAAGGGTTTAAATGACAAATTTGTTGAAGGGACAAGGAAACTAGATCAAATCCTGAGTAGTCAAAGGCCCTTAGGAATCAAAACCGGTATGGGATAATCAAAGACACAAGAATATTCTATGGGGAAGATAAACTTCAGGTCTGCAGGATTTGAATAACCACAGAGCCATGGGAATAAGCATCAAGAAAGAATTAATGAAGAGAAAAGTGCATCAAGACAAAAAGGAGATCGTCAATGGAGAATGAATCAATCAGCCAGACCACCAAGGTATTTTCCTGCACAATCTCATAATAGTTCCAACAATAGGAATGCCTATTTATTTTATGGTCATTGTTATAAGTGTCATATCTTTGGACATAAAGTTGTTGATTGTAGAAGGATAAAAGTTGAAAGAGATGAAAATCCCAGATATAATACGTATCATATTCCTAAATCTCAAAACTCTTCTCTCATAAATCGAAATATCTTCTCTCCCTTGCTAAGTGAAGTAGAATGATTCAAATGTGATAATTTTGGGTACAAAGCTAGTGAGCGTAGATGTAGGTTTGAATACCTGTCTAAGTCCCAAAATATTAGACAAAGAACTATCCAAAAGGATAAGGGGAGCTAGAAACAAAAGACTAAAAAAAGCATGCAGTGTGGACTTGCCTTATTAGCTCATAATGAAGAAAACAAATGGTATGTGGATAGTGGTTCTTTAAACATATGACTAGGGACAAAAGAAATTTTTTATCACTAAAATAAAAGGACAGAGGAAACAATGTCACCTTCAGAAATAATGCTCCATCTAGAATCAAGGGTAAAGGCATCGTCAATATTGATAAAAAAAAAACAGAAACACAAAATGTTTTGTATGTGGAAGTATCAAGCACAATCTACTTAGTGTTAGCCAAATGTGTGATAATGGCTATGATGTAACCTTTTGATATAAATACTATAAGATTTGCAACATGAAGAATGGAAAGTTGGTGGGAAAAGCAATGAAAACCCATAATAATGTGTATGTATTTGATGATTCCAGGGTTAACTGTTATTTAAGAAAAATGAATGAAGCATGGTTATGGCACAAGAGGCTTGGGCATATGAATTTTGATAGCTTGGTAAAGGTTAGTAAGATGGGAGCGGTGAGAGGATTACCAAGACTATCAAGTCATGATAATTCAATCCACAAGTCATGTCAGTTTGAGAAGCAGACTAGGACTCATTTCAAGTCAAAAGATTTCTCCTTATCTAGACCTCTAGAGCTCATTCACGCAGACATTTGTGGCCCAACTATAGAAAAAACCTCAAAAGGAGAAAGTTATTTCATGCTACTCATTGGTGATTTCACTAGGGCCACTTGGATTATTCTTTTAAAGAAAAATTAGAAGCATTCAAGCATTTGAAGAAGTTTAAAGCTCAAGTATAAAATGATAAATAATTAAAGATAAAATTCTTAAGACTAGACAGAGGAGGAGAGTACACCTCAAGAGAATTTGAGGAATTCTGTGAAGAGCACGACATCAGGAGGCATTACTTAGTGGATAGAACTCCACAACAAAATGGAGTAGTAGAGAGGAAGAAGATAACAATCTAGGAAATGGCCAAAGCAATTTTGGATGAAGCAAGTGTGTCTCACAATTTCTAGGGAGAAGCAGCACATGTAGCAATATCTATCAAACATAACTCAACTTAGGCTTAATAGTAATAAAACTCGCTATGAGTTGTGGAAGGGAATACTAGCATCAATTAAACACCTCAAGCTGTTTAGAAGCAAGTGTTTCATAAAAAAGAATGATAATAATCCTGGAAAGTTTGATTCATGGACTGACGAAGGGATATTGTTTGGGTACTTTGCTCGAAGCAAAGGATATAAATTTTACAACAAGAGGACAAAGAAGATTGAGGATTGCATTAACATAATAGTAGATGAAGTAGGTTCACAACCTAATTCCTGTAAAATAAATATGAACTCAAATGATGAAGATATTTCAGATATGAGGTCTGCGGATTTGGAGGAAACAGATTCAGACAGTGAAGGTGAGGAAGTAGGCATAACTTTGAGGCCAAAGACACCCTCTAGGTATGTACAAAAGGAACATCCTAAAAGTCAGATACTTGGAGATCAAATACATGGTGTACAAAACAGGAGGAAACTTGTTGGCAGTACAAGTTATGTGAATTTGGCTCTATTATCATAGGTAGAACCCAAGAACCTGTGTCAAGAAGGTGAAAACAAGATTTGGGTGAAATATATGAATGAATAACTTGATCAGATTGAATCGAATGATACTTGGGAGCTTGTTCCAAGGCCTAGAGAGAAAAACATTATTGGACCCAAATGGGTTTTCAAAAACAAACTAAATGAACTAGGTCAAGTAATCATGAAAAAATATCGATTGGTCTGTAAAGGGTATGCCCAAACAAAAGGGGTAGGTTTCAAAGAAACATTTGCACCAGTAGCATGACTAGAAGCTATCAGGATATTTCTTTCTCTTATCACTCATAAGAATATCAAGATATATCAGATGGATGTGAATTCTACATTTCTCAATGGATGATTTAGAAGAAGTTTACATTGAGCAGCTAGAAGGTTTTATACTCACCTCAGATGAAGGGTTCATATGAAAATTGAAGAAGGCCTTGTATGGACTAAAACAGGCCCCCAGAGCTTGGTATGAAAGCCTGGATAAATAACTTCAACAACAAGGGTTTAAGAAAGGCACAGTTGGCAGTAACCTATATGTAAATTCTAAAGGTGACCATCTACTGATAGTAGTTGTGTGTGCAGATGATATAATATTTGGCAGTGATATGGAAAAATTAGATCATCAATTTGCAAAATGTATGTAAACAAACTTTGAAATGTCCTTGATCATAGAGCTATCATTCTCCTTAGGTTTGCAAATTTCTCAGTCTCCACAAGGAATGTTTATATCGCAATCCAAATATCTCAAGGAGACTCAGAAGAAATCTGGGATAGAAGATTGCAAACTAGTAAGCACAGCTATGACTATAGGTTGCAAGTTGTGCAAGGAAGATGGAACATTGTTGGTAAATAAAACTAAATACAGATCAATGATAGGAAGCTTATTTTATCTAAGAGATTCAAGGCAGTGGGGCTTGTGGCCAAATTTTTGGATTTATCGTGTGAGAGTCATGTTGTTGTTGTCAAGAGGATTTTCAAATATCTTCAAGGAAAAAAAGTGTATGGACTGTGGTATTCCAAAAGTGAAGAATTCAAGTTGAAGGCCCACACAGATGCAAATTGGGCTAGAAGCCTTGAAGACAAGAAGAGTACTTCTGGTGCATATTTCTTCCTGGGAAATGCTTGGTGTCATGGGTTAGTAAGAAACAAGCCTCCATTTCTTTGTCGATTATTGAAGCATAGTATATTTTTGTTAATACCTGTTGTATATAGATTATGTGGATGAAGAAAAAATTGAAATATATTCATAGAGAGGTGACTGATCCCATTCCAATAATGTGTGACAACACAAGTGCCATCATCATCTCCAAAAATCCAGTCATGCATTCAAAGACTAAGCCTACTCCTATCAAGTTCCATTTCTTGAGGGAAAAGGTTTCACTTAACATTGTCAAACTTGAATATGTGGCCACTAAAGAGCAACCGACAGATATCTTTACTAAGCCACTGGAAAGAGAACCATTTGAATATCTCGGGTAGTAGATATGAGTTATATCTCCTCTCTCCAAATGACTGCATTTTGGTAGGAGGTGGAAGCTACTCAGCATGTGGGAGCTATGGAAGAGTAGGTTGCAATGGTTCAGGAGGATCCCTAAAGAAGTATTCCTTTCCATTGATGTCAAAGGGGGATAATATTACTGGGGCATCAAAGAAGACCATGCCTATCCTGAGAGGGAGCTTATGGTGTTTACATCAATGCCAAAGGGGAAGATTGTTGGACAATTGGTGGTGGTTGTGTTAGTATCGACATTAATGTTGCCATTGATGTCAACCAGACTGGTATGAATTCTTGTCGCAATAGATGCATGTGGTAATAACTTAGGAGCTCTCCTATGGTAGCTATAGCCTTTATGTAGAGAATCATCATAGGAGTAGGCTTGTTGGAAAATCCATAAGATGATGACTACTGTGTTGTTCTGGAGGAATCCCATGGTTGTTGGAGTGCTTTGTAGAAAATCATCATAGTAGCAAGCTTACTGGAAAATCCATAAAATGATCACTACTGTGATGAAACAGATGGAATCCCATGGTAGCTACAAGCTTCATGTAGAGAATCATCATAATAGCAGGCTTCCTAGAGAAGCCATAAAATTATGACTATGGTGGTTGGGAGCTTAGCATTCCAAGAACAAGAAGAAGAGTCAAGGAGAAAAGTGTGGCAGAGGCTTTGTAACCATCTCAGAGGTAGCAGATGGGCTCGAAGCCTATATCAAACCTTCTCCATTGAAAATTTCTCTGGAAGAGCTTTCTAACAATATGTGAAATTCTAAAAAATGGACCCCTGGATCAAAAAATATGGTCTACTGAAGTCTAATGACTTGAAGCCTGAAGAAGGATGAAATATTGAAGATAGGAGCCCATAGGGACCCAATATCGGAACCCCAGATATTAGCACATCGGAGTTGGAACATCAGGACAATGGACTATCAGATATCGGGATATCGGAGTAGGTGGCATATCAGATATCAAAATATTGGCACTTCTTAAGAGAGAAAATTTTAGAAGTTATGATATCTAGTAGGGCCAATACTACTAAAAAGCGTTGAGGATTATTGAGCAAGTTAACAAAGGAATTGATGCATAGTCAAGGATGATCAGGACTCTTTCTCTCTCCTCCAGATGAACACATGGCAGCATGTAAGTGGGCCTGAGAAAGGGCATTTCCTGGTGATTTAGGCATATCGGAGGATAGGATATCAAACATAGAAATATCGTAACATTTCAATTGAGAAAGTTACGATATTGAGGGCCTCCGATATAGAGCTAAGCCTTGGTCAAAACTCTTGGTCCCATGAGAAGGAGAACACACAAGGAGCCAAGGATATCAGACAATAAAATATTGTAAGATTTCAACGCTACAATATTGGAGGCTCTGATATATTGCTAAGCCATTGGTCACAGGTCCAGTCCTATGAGGAAACGCTTGCTAGAGGAGCTAAAGGTAAAGGGGTCTAAGGATATAGGAGAAGTGTAGTATCATAACATTTTGCCCGTGTAAGTTATGATATGGCAGGTTCAAATGAATCAGTACAACGAGTTAAAGAATGCATGGGTCAGAAGCCATAGAATTAAATGCAATATCAAGAGAGTTGATCGTTGAAATCGGCTAAACCTACAGAAGACTCTGTAACAAGGAATCAAGGACATCATTTTACAAATATGGTTATGTGAATTGAAGAAAGCAATTGATTTCTTTGCGTGCACGATTGGGAGAAATGAACGAAGTCAGAATAGCCATCCCTGGGGACTCTCAAGCTCTGTTGAGAAATAACTAAGAATGGGACTCTCGGAGGAGTGTGTAGGTCGTACGAGATTTAATTTCTCAACATGGATATTTAAACAGTTGTTCAGTGAAAATATCCATGGCCCATCTCTGATTCAATATTGTCACAAGAAACTACTAGGAGAAGCAATAATGACAGAGGGAGCCATATCAAATTACATTTGAGCAGTTAGAGTACAAAAACAGAGATAGCCTTATGTAGAGTGCATATGAGAAACAAAACCATCATTTGTAATTGAACGAAGTGGGGGTTAAGTAGATTGAATGTGAGATGTGGTGTGAGAGGTGTGTATAGAGACAATGAGGTCAAAGCACTGTAGATAACACTAAATGATTAAGAAACAAGGGTATCAGGTGTGATGTGGAGTGAACAACAAGGATAGTGTTGAAGAGAAGACAACAAAGAGCCCTTGAGATATGAGGTAGAGTGGTTAGGAGGTTTTGTTGTGAGTAGCCAATAAATAAAAACTACATGAGATTATAAAAGATAGAGTGCAGAAGTTGAAACTATAACCAACCATTTTGGTATTTTACTTATAATTTTTATGCCTCTGTTTTGAGTTTGAAAATTGTATGAAATAGTATAACAGTGACAAGAGTAGGTTGGTTCCTGCACTCTGAAGAGGATGGTGCCTCTTGGTAAGTTGGTGCTTGCTTACCAAAGGGGGTCGGTTCCTCCTATGAGTGGATTATTATGAACAAACAGATGTAATTAAGTGGGTTCTTAGTTTACATCATAAATAAATGACAAATTTGGTGGTTTTTTCCCTCTGGGTTTCCACGTGAAAAACATTGTGTCAAATGTGTGTGCTTCTCATGTGATTGTTTTATGAACATGTATGTTTGAAATTTTTGTTCACTACTTTTGTGAATGAATTCTCTCACAAGTAAAAGAATATAAGAATGGAATATAAGCATAATATAGAAAGAAAAAGAAACTCATAATTACTGATTCACACAACCCCCCCCCCCCCCTCTCAACAATTCCTTATTACAACATCATCATCATGTCTATGAATCAATTTCAATTATAAAGTAGCTAGCCCCTATAAAAAAATTATTTATGAAGTGTGGTATGTTGTTAGGGTTCGACCCTAACCCCTTTATTAATGTGACAAGCCCAAGGGACCTTGTTAGAGTCATGATTAGATAGTTTAATAAATAAATCTTGTAAGCATTGTAAGCGATTGACCCACATTATAAAAAAGGGACCACAATTAGTTATAATGAGCCATAGTTAATAAATAAAATGGTTAACCTACATTATGAAAGGGACCATGAGTAGTTATGGTTTTGGGTCTCATGAAAATATATATTGTCGAAGATAGTAAGGGAAGTCTCACCTTGTGTTGTTGTAATGGAGCTCTGCTCTGTTGGAGGTTTCCCCCTCGAAGAGACAAGTGAACAATATTGTTGCAGATCTTAATTGAATATTTCCATTTTTTTCATCGCATGGTATTATTTTTTATGGTATCTCTGACATATTTCGCACTCTAATATTTTATGCAGGCTACGCATACTACAAGTGTTATTAAAGCAATCTCCTAGGGTAGCCACAACACTAATTTTAGCAATATATATATATATATATATATATTTAGGCTAGAGACTTGTTTCAACGTCTTTAAACTATATATATCTGTCATTACTTGCATCAACCTGTGGTTGGGGAAGCATACACATAGGAACTACAAGAACTGGTCACATCTGTTGGACTCCCTTATAGCCCCTGTTGTTACCCCTTCGAGTAGTGGCACATTAGACAACACTTGTACATAGATTGCACTTCCACGTACCTCTGATATTTTGGAATCCCCCCAAAGGTTACCTTGAAACTAACCTTAGATTAGTCATTGTCCATCTTGCTGTTGCAGTACACTGAGAACAACACTCAGAGAGATTACTCACATGTACATAGTGTAGTTAAGTAGTGTGACTAAAGGCATAGTCAATCCTCCTTAGTTAGCAGTATGAAATATTGGGCGTTGAGTAATATTGTTGGACCCTAAACATATATCGCGATATGTAGCACCTGACACAGCTTTACTATCATATTTCCTTCTCTTGTGTTGATTGCTTGTCACATTTTGCAATAGCCAGAACATGGGGTTTTTGTTGTCGCAGTATAGATCAGTTTTTGTAGTATCCAACAGTTGGGGTTTCTTCCATCATAGTACAGATTCAGTGTTTCTGTCATCGTAATATAGATCAATGGGACCACCAAATTCCTACACATTTTGTAATATCAATATTTATGGATTTTGGCTACTATGTTATTGATTAGTTGCGAGTAATACTCCTATCAGAGTAAAAAAGAAAAAAAAACAAGTTTGGTGGTCTCAACTTTTTTCTTTCAAGAGGCCTAGCCCACAGGATTCGGGACAACGAGCTGATCATAGTCATACCATCCACCAATAAGTATCTATTTTTCCTACAGTCCCAAAATTTTCAGCAGTTCTTTCAAGTGACCTACATCAACAAACTTCTTGTCTCACACCCATTGCAGTCATACTAATTTTAAGTGAAAAAAAATGGCAAGAGAAATTATATGGTAACTACAAATTATCAATCTAAGGAAAACCTCCAAAAAAAGTGAATGACATCGAAGCCAACCTCACCACCAAAATCAAAGACGAAGTTAAAAAGGACCTGGAACACATACTACCACACATCAAGGATAATGACCCCAACAGGGAAAGAGACCATGTCTACGTGCACCTTGAAGGAGAATCTAGATACCATCAATATGAGGGGTTCATCATTTCCATGGGGGTCACTAATATTCTAGCAATAAGACACCCAAGTTTGACATGCATAAATTTGATGGTTCTAACCTGACAGTGTGGGAGGCACATATGGAACAATATTTTCAACTCAACAATATGAGGGATGATAAAACCCAACTACATGTAGGGGCTATTTATTTGGACCAAGAATAATGAAAATGGTGGCAGTCGCATAAAAAATTCTACGTAAGGAAGCCAACTTGGAATATGTTCACTAAAGCCATTTGTGCCTACTTTGATAGGGAATCTCACTTTCTAGGTCACCTCATGAAGCTCAAACAAAGTGGTACAGTACTTGACTTCATCGTAGCATTTGAACAACTGGTCATCCAGACCGAGGGCCTAGGGGATGCATTTTATAAGGAATGTTTCATCAGTGACTTAAAGGAAGCCATTCAGGCACATGTTAGAATGCATTAACCTGCTACTTGGTTGGAACCTTCCCACAAATATTTAGATGCAGAAGTGGATATTAATTCCCATTCTAATCATTTTCCATTCACATTGAAGGAAAATCCCACCGCTCCTAGTAGCCCCACCTAATCCCTTAAGGTTCAAAATGTGTCACCAACAGAAATGGCCTAAAGGAGAAGACAAGGATTGTGTTACTATTGTGATGAAAAATATTCACTAGGCCACAAATTCAAGGAACAAAAAATGTTTCAAATTGGTTCTACTGAACATACCCCCTCTGAGGAAGCTGACAACCCTCAGCAGGAGGATGTGGACCCTCAAATGACCACTGAAGAAAAAGCAAATACTACACCAACACCAAATGAACCGATTATCTCACTCCATGCATTAGCCGACATTTGTGCTCAAAAAATGCTTAAAATCATAGGCTTTATTAAGCAGAGGCTAGTGGTGGTGTTGATTGACAATGGAAAAATGCAAAATTTTGTCCATAAGTGGGTAGTGAAGGTCGTTCTTTGTTTTGTGTGGGTCGTATCTAACTTTCAATTCCTCATAGCTTCTGGGAGGACCATGAAATGTGAAGGGCGTTGTGATAATCTTATGCTTTAGATGGGGGATTATCACCTTAAAACCCACATGTTTTCCATTGATATGGGAGGTTGTGACATTTTACTTGGAGAATAATGGATTTGAATACTATCCCCATTACCATGGACTTCCATGAGCTATATATGAGTTTCAAGCAGAATGGACACACTTATACACTCAAGGGGTTGAAGGCAAGTGTCCCTACTATCATCAACTCTATAGAATGGATAAGATTTTAAAAAAGGTGCAACATGGGGTAGCCACTTAATTCAATGAAAACTAGTCCATTGAATGAAGCCCTTCCAACATTAATCCAGATCTGCAAAAGGCGTTGAGTCTCCACCAACAATTGTTTAAAAAACCCAAGGAGCTACCCCCTTCTCAGGGTGAGCATGATCATAACATCCATTTGATTCTGGGTACTAGTAGGCAAACATCCACCCCTATAGGTATCTGTTCACACAAAATAATGAGAATAAAAATGTTATTTGGGATCTACTAGAAGCAGGTGTTATTCGTCCCAACACCAGTGCTTATTCATCCCCAATGATCATTTTTTTAAAGAAATATGGGGAGTAGTACATGTGTCCCAACCTTATGGCCCTCAACAAGATCACCATCAAGGATAAGTTCCTTATTCCAATCGTTGATGATCTCCTTGATGAACTCCATGACACCCAATTCTTTACAAAGTTGGATCTTCATTCGGGTTATCACCAAATTAGAGTGAAAGTACCAAACATTCCCAAGGCAATTTTCCAAGCCCATGAAGGTCATTATGATTTTTTGGTTATTCCCTTTGGACTGTGTAATTCCCCATCCACCTTTCAAAATATCATGAATTACCTTCTCAAGCCATATCTCATAAATTTTGTCCTAGCCTCTTTTGATGATACACTCATCTACAATAAAACATGGGAAATACACCTTCAACATGTTGACAAGGTATCAAAACTTTTGAAGGATAATAAATTATTTGTTAAATTTTCCAAGTGTTCTTTTAGGATGGAAGAGGTGGATGTTGAGAATGAAACAATAAAATCCTAATTTAATTTTGTCCTCGAATTAAATTAGGAATTAAATTGTAATTCTACATCTTATGACAATTTGTAATAGTTAACTTAGTTAATTTGACTTCATTGGCTCAGTTACTTCGATTTTGGAGTCTTACTAGATTCATATAGATTGTCTCCTACTTTTTAGGAGACATGGTTGAGTTTATTTTGAGTTGGAATTATTTAACTCATTTTAGTTGAGTTAAATTCAATTAAACTAGTTCCAATTGATGGAGGAATTAGTGGGAGATCTAGTAGTGAGGTGTAACCTGTAGTAGTGGGGTGTAACCAACACTAATCAACTAGTAAATTGAAGATTCACTCATAGTTAACTCATGAATGTCAGATCATAGAAAGACCTAGTTGAGGTTGGAGTTCAGGGACAGTGTACTATCAGTTGTATAATCATCTGAATTGTACAGGTGGTGCATGCAATCAGAGGAATTCCTATGAGGATTGCACAATTCATAATTGTGGGATTTCCCAATTAAATATGGGTTGATTCCCAAGGAAACTACACAAGGAAATAAGAGCTTGGAAGGCAGCAGAATTGGCTAAGCATTGGCTTGAGCTTATTTGTGAAGTAGTGAGATAGATTGAGATAGTGCAAAGGTTGCTCAAGCTTGAGAAAAGCATTGTAAACTTCTCATATTTTCTGATTAATGCAATATATAGATAGCATGGGTTTTTAGTCATGACTTTCCCTAGAAAGTTATTGTGTTCTGTGTGATTGAATTTTTTCACTTTTATGCATCGTGATTTCATCGATTGTTTATTGTTCCCGCTGATGAGTAGAGTAGATTCAAGTCTATTGTTTCAGTAAATTACAATTAGCATTTTCAATCTACAAGGAATTTATACATGATATCAAATTTGAAATCACTATAGAAGAGGAGAATATGAGTTTGTCTTTTGCAAGATAAATCAAATTCGTAGTATCATACTTTAGAGCCACTAGGATATCCACGAATTGAGACTCGAATATACACTTGAGGGTAGTTCAAACTATATCTCTTGGAAGGACATAATGGAGGCAGTATTGGAAGACAATGGGCTTAAGAAATTCATAGGAAAATATATTCCTAAGCCAGCTGATGCTCAAGATCTAGTAGAGTGGAGAAAATGTGTGGAAAAGGCAAGAAGGATTATCCTAGAAGGAGTTTGAGATCGTATTGTCTCAAAACTCCATGGTAAGGAAAATCCATTTGCAATGTGGAAGGCCTTGAAAGACCTGTTTCAAAACAACAATGACCATAGGAAGCTAGAACTGAAGGAAAAGCTCAAAATAATCAAGATGGAGAAGGGCAACACAATACTGAAGTACTTGACCAAGTTCACCAAATGTCAGTATGAGCTTGAAAGTGTCAGTGTTATAGTTGTTGAACACGATCTGGTGAGCCTAGCACTTCTAGGCCTTCCTAAGAGATGGAACAACTATCAATACTTAGTTAATGGAAGGGAGAAGCTACCAGAGTGGGAGTGCTTGTGGTCCAACTTAGTACAAGAAGAGATTCGGAAAAACACCAAAGATGGATCCTCATCCAAGCATGTTGATGAGGAGAAATTTTCCTTATATGGAAAGGCAAAGAAAGGGAAGGGGAAGTCATCCCATTCCAAATCAGATTCTAGTTAGGGTAGCAAGAAGAAGGACATGTCGAAGATTAAATGTTTTCATTATCATGAGCTTGGACATTATGCCACAAAGTGTCCACACAATAAGGTCAGTAAGAAGCCCTTGGGAGGAGCAAGAATTAAATTTCTCGCTTCACAATTCAAGTTGGATTTCACCCTTATCACTTGCATGGTGACATCAGTGATTGGTAGTGTGTGGTACTTGGATAGTGGAGCCTCATTCAATATGATCAACAACAAAGAGTTCTTCAGTGACTTGGAGGAGATGACCTCCAGATTCACATAGAGATGGGATATGATGAGAGGTATAGCATGACCGACATTGGTACTGTTACCTTTCACAAATAATTTGGTACTCCTATCACATTAAAAGATGTCATGTATGTTCCAAGTTTGAAGAAGAATTTGGTTTCATTTTCCATGTTGGAGGACCGTGGCTACGATGTGATATTTAGCAAGGGAAAGGATTTCCTTTGTCACATAGCCTTATGATAGGTGAAGTAGATCGGGGTTCAGGTGAAGAACCTTTACAAATTGGATGTAGAATATTGCACTGCTTTCAGCACAAAAGAAGAGAAGCTACAAAGCCGATACATTGGTGAGTTGTGGCATAGAATATTGGGTCACTTTCACCATGGAGCTTTGAAGATCATGTAACAAATTTCTACAGGACATCTCAAGGGTATACTAGAGTAGAGAGACACATGCAAAGGGTGTACATCGAGGAAGTACACCAAAGCTTCCTTTCATGATAAAGACAATCGAGCGCAAGTAATCCTTGATCGAGTTCACTTAGATGTGTGTGGACTGTTTTTAACAACATCC
The DNA here is from genome assembly GCA_000404065.3 of Pinus taeda. Lineage (NCBI taxonomy): Eukaryota > Viridiplantae > Streptophyta > Pinopsida > Pinales > Pinaceae > Pinus > Pinus taeda. The sequence goes on along the minus strand of APFE030733410.1, from coordinate 43,413 downwards.
ATGGCCAAGCATATGTATTATGTAATATTTGTTGATGATTTTCTCGTAAGTGTTGGATTTTATTCATGCAGAAGAAAGATCAGACGTTCTCTAAATTTTGTCAATTTAAATCACTTTTCGAGAAATATATCGGAAAGAAAGTTAAAGCTCTCAGAAGTGATAACAATGGATAATATGTGTCGAATAAATTCAAGAACTTTATGCGTCAGAAGGAATTCGATGGGAGTTAATAGAACCTCATAACCCACAACAGAATGGGGTAGCTAAAAGGAAGAAAAAAAGTATTGTGGGAGTGGCACGAGTGATGTTACATGATCAGGGCCTATTATAACACTTCTGGGTTGAAGCATGCAACACAACTTTTTATTTACAAAACAAGAATCCCTCATCGAATTCTTGGGATGAGTACACCAGAAGAAGATTTTTCAGGTAAGAAACTAGACGTGTCACACTTCAAGATCTTTGGTTCATCAGTCTACTATCATGTTACCAAGGATGCATGGGAAAATCTAGATCCAACAGCTGAGTTGGGCATATTTGTGGGGTACATTGATACACCTCACAACTATCGAGTGTACCTACCATCCAACAGGATGACAATGGTTCATAGATATTTGAAGTTCGATGAAGAGAAGGCCATTAGATGTTCCCTTGAGAGGGAGCTTTAGTTACATACATATGAGGAGATTTTAGCTCCAAAGGAGGAAATTCAGGATAATGTGGAGCAACCACATGCAGAGGATAAGAGAGTGGAAGCACCCACTCATGCAAAGAATTCTGGAGATGGAAGGAATCACACTAGAGGGGCTAACAAATTGATGCATGATGCTAGAGAGAATGTGGGAGAACACACATCATAGTGCAGGTAGAGGAGGTCATTAAATCGGTACACTGGCTACATGGCTTTGATGAGCGAGAGTGTATAGGTTGAGCCATCCTCATTTGAGGAAGTAGTGCAGCAACCAGTTGGGTTGAGAAGTGTGACTCCATTATCTGAAATAGTGTTTGGGAAGTTGTCTCAAGGCTAGCAAGCAAGTTAGTGGTGAGTTCTAGATGGATTTACAAGGTAAAGCAAGCAGCAGATGGTAGTGTGGAGAAACACAATGCTAGATTTGTGGCCAAAGGGTTCTCTCAAGTGGAGGGGATTGATTATGATGAGACCTTTTCTCCAGTAGCAAGGTATTTGTCAATCGGATCTATTCTAGCATTGTCAGCGTAGATGGGATGGAAGATACATCAGATTGATGTGAAGACAACATTCCTCAATGGTATGATTGAGGAGGAGGTGTATATTGAGTAGTTGGAAGGATTTGGGACCTTCGACATAGAGTTGTATGTGTGGAGACTCAAGCAAGCACTGTATGGACTAAAATAAGCACCCTGTGCTTGGTACACTAGGTTTTTAGCTATTTCACCTGGTTGGGCTTCACCAAAAGTGAAGCAGATGCAAACCTTTACCATATTTTGGTTGAAGGTAAATTGGTTATCACAGTATTATATGTCGATGATTTAATTCTAACAGGTGATGAGAAGTTGATAAAATCTTGCCAAGAGGATATTGCAAGAGAATTTGAGATGAAGGACCTGGGGCTCATGCATTATTTTCTAAGTATGGAAGTATGGCAAGGAGTTGGGCATTTGTTTGTCTCTCAAGGAAAGTATGCTAATGAGATACTGAAGAAGTTCCACATGGAGAGAGGAAAACCCATGGAGACTCCTCTAACAAGTAATTGGAGGAAGGAAGATGCTATTTCAGGTGAAGTAGTGGAGGCTACTATTTATAGACAACTTGTGGGTTCACTCGTGTATTTAGTGAACACATGATCATACATGTGTTTTTCAGTTAACCAGCTTAGTCAAGCCATGGTTAAGCCAACCAAACTTTATTGGAAGGTAGCTAAACATGTGTTGACATACCTCAGAGGGACCACTTAGTTTGGTCTTTGGTACAGACAGACAGAGGGAGTGAAGCTTTAAGGCTTCACAGATGCAGATTGGGCTGGGATTCCATCCGACAGGAAGAGTAGATCAAGGGGAATCTTAAGTATTGGGTCAGCAATAGTTTCTTGATACAACAAGTAAAGATAATTTGCACTAAGTTTAATATAAGAAGAATACATGGTTGCTAGTCAAGCAACTTGTGAGGCTATCTTGATGAGGAAGATCCTTGTTGGGTTATTTGGTCAGCATACGGATTTGACAGTGATTTATCGTGACAATCAGAGTTGTATCAAACTCTCTAACAATCAATTTTTTCATGATCGGTCCAAGCATATTGACATCTAGTATCACCATCTACGAGATTGTGTGCAGAGGAGAATCATGTTGTTGAGTACATTCCTATAGAGGAATAGGATTCATATATTTTGACAAAGGAATTGTTAAGATGAAAATTCAAGTTTCACAGAGGCAGGATCAGGGTAGCATATACTTCTTTTCTTTTTGAGAGGGAGTGTTGAAAATGCAATAAGAAAATCCTAATTTAATTTTGTCCTTGAATTAAATCAGGAATTAAATTGTAATTCCACATCTCATGACAACTTGTAATAGTTAACTAAGTTTATTTGACTTAGGTAGCCCAATTAATTCAAGTTGGGAGTCTAACTAGAGTCTTGTAGAGTGTATCCTACTATTTAGGAGCTCTGGTTGAGTTTATTTTGAGTTGTAATTATTTAATTCAGTTTAATTGAGTTAAATTTAGTTAAAATAGTTCCAACTAATGGAGGAATTAGTGGGAGATCCAATAGTGGGGTGTAACCTGCAGTAGTGGGGTGTAACCAACAATGATCAACCAGTAAACTAAGGATTCACTCATTATTAACTCATGCATGTCATATCAGAGAAAGACCCATTTGAGGTTGGATTTCAGGGAGAGTGTATTGTCATTTTATAATCATTCAAATTGTACAGGTAGTGCATGCAATTAGAGTAAGGCCTATGATGATTGCATAATTCATTATTGTGGGATTTCCCAATTAGATATGGGTTAATTCCCAAGGAAATTATGCAAGGAAATAGGATCTTGGAAGGCAACAAAATTGGCTAAGTATTGGCTTGAGATTGTTTGTGAAGCAGTCAGATAGATTGAGGTAGTGTAGAGGTTACTCGGGCTTGAGAAAAGCATTAGAATCTTCTCATATTTTCTTATTAATGCAGTATACAGATAGCAAGGGTTTTTAGTTGTGGATTTCCCTAGAAAATTATTGTGTTATGTGTGATTTAATTATTTCTCTTTTATGCAACGTGATTTCATCGATCATTTATTGTTTCCGCTGATGAGTAGAGTATATTCAAGTCTATTATTTTAGTAAATTACAATTAGCAGTTTGGATCTACAAGGAATTTCTACAGTGGAGTACTTAGGTCACATTGTGGGCCATGAAGGAGTGAGGGTGGATTCCAAAAGGATTCAAGCAATGCGATATTGGCCACAATATCATACCTTGAAAAGTCTATGGGGATTTTTGGGACTCATGGGATACTATCACAAATTTGTTAGAAATTATGGATGCATTGCCAGATCCCTAACGAATATTCTAAAAAAAAATCATTCCTCTGGAAAGAAGTAGCACAACAGGAATTCCTGACTCTCAAACTAACCATGTGTTGCACATCGATGTTGACCCTCCCAAATTTTACAAAACCATTTATGATCGAATGTGATGCCTCAAGAACCAATATTGGAGCAGTCTTAACGTAAGAAGGTTGATTAGTAGCCTTCAAAATCCAAAAATTAAGTGGAAAGAATTTGAGTCAATCAACTTATGAGAAGGAAATGATGACCATCCTACATGTAGTAGACACTTGGTGACCATAGACGACGTTTCCATATCCGACTGGCCGTCATAGTATGAAGTATTTCTTGCAGAAACACATATCCTCTCTGCAACAAAATAAATGGCTTACCAAAATGTTGGGCTATGACTATGATATAGTCTATAAGAAGGGTTACGAAAATGTTGTGGCCAATGCCATGTCTCGACAATTTGAGGAGGATGACTCCCTATTATCCCTATCTTTTCACATACTATCTTCAATTGAGGCGACACACAATGAATGGTTTTCCCAACCATCTCTTTCCCAACTAATCCAAATATTATGAGTGGATCATAACCCTCTAGTGTGTTACACTTGGCAAGAAGATATCCTTTGATATAAGGATCATGTGCTTCTCTCCCCTATCTCCACTCTCAAACCACACATCCAATCAAAGTTTCACTCTTCACCCATTGCAGAACATTTGGGCTTTCAAAATACTTATGCTTGTTCACACCACTCTTTCTTTTGGGAAGGGATGAAACAATACATTCTTACATTTGTGGTTGAATGTGATATTTGTCAGTGCAACAAAGGGGAAACAATGAAGGCACCAGGAACCTTACAACCCATGCTGCTACTAGTTTCTATATGGAGGGATCTCTCCATGGAATTCATTATAGGTCTCCCTAAATCAGGCAATAAGTCAGTCATCATGGTGGTAGTTGATAAATTTTTTAAATATGCCCATTTTTGTGGCTTACTTCACCCGTTCACTCTAGCTCTGGTGGCTGAAGTCTTCATGGATCAAACTTTCAAACTACATGGCATGCCTACTTCTATTGTGTTTGATTGAGATCCCACCTTTACTAGTAATTTTGGGAAGGAAATATTCAAGCTATATGACTGAGTACAACATATCACCCATACACAAATGGTCAAACTAAAGTTGTAAACGAATGTTTGGAGACCTACTTGTGGTGCTTTTCTTCAGACAAACAACATTAATGGGTGCAATGGTTACCTTTAGTAGAATTGTGGTATAATACTAATTATCATGAAGCAACAAAGATAACACCATATGAGGTGGTGTATGGCCAACTCCCACCTTCACCAACTTCTTGTCTTCTCATATTTTCCAAAGTGCAGGCAGTTGATAAGTTGCTTCAAAACCAAGCCGCCACTCTTGTTCTTCTGAAGGATAATATCCATCAAGTGAAAAACTGGTTGAAGCAACGGGTTGACTAACATAGCTCAAAAATGCCTTCTCAAGTGGGTGACCAATTATTTATTTGACTCCAACATTATAAGTAGACATCTCTCAAAGAAAAGGGCTTCCTAAAGTTAGCTCCAAAATTTTATGGGCCTTATACAATGGTTCAACATATTGGCTCAGTCACATACAAACTGGCAATGTCAACCACCTCTAAAATCCTCTCAGCCTTCCATGTGTCTTGCCTCAAGAAAGTCATGGGTGAAATTGTAAGGCTCAAACCATACTTCATGAATTGGACAAGGAAGTTTATATTTGGCTCCAACTGGAACAGGTCTTGGATTCAGGGGAATGACATCTTTGCGACCGCACTATCAAAGAAGTCCTCATCCATTGGGAAGGCACCCTACAAGAAGATGTGACATGGGAACTAGCATTTTTTCTCCTATTGTCTAGAAATTCCCACAACTCCATATTTGAGGACGTGTTTGTTTCTAAAGGCGGAGGGCATGCTAGGTTCCAACACTAGCTCATTTATTGATGTAAGAAGCCTAAGGGGTCCCGTAAGAATAATTATTAGTTAGTTTAGTAAATAAATCCCATCAACATTGTAAGTGGTTGACCCCCATTATAAAAAATGGACCACAATTAGTTCACAGGGGCTTCACCCAATGAACCTCTAACATAACATGTGCATTTGTGGCAAGTAAAAAATACCTTTAATTTCACTACATATTGGAAAATACCTCTAAAAATCACTTTATTTAACCCCTACCAATACGAACCCAATGCACCTTCCCAATTTAAAAAACCCTACTTTCACTAGATATTGTAAGTATCCATTTTTTCATTAACATTTTGTATACCCCTTTATATTTTTTCATTAACTGTGAGCTCCATTTTTTATACACAACATATAAAAACCCTTTAGCCCCTATTATATGCTCAATATATTATTTCATTTTTTCCTCAATATATATCCCCCAATATGAATGCAGGTGACATGATATTGTTCCCCCAATGAAGCCCCTGGAATTAGTTATAACGGGTCATAGTTAATAAATAAAGTGTTTAACCCACATTATGCAAGGGACCATGAGTATTTAGGTTTTTGGGTCTCATGAAACTATATATTGTCGAAGATAGTAAGGGAATTCTCATCTTGTGTTGTTGTAATTGAACTATGCCCAGTTGAAGGTTTCCCCCTCGAAGAGAAAAGTGAACAGTATTGTTGCAGATCTTAATTGAATATTTACATTTATGTCATCACATTGTGTTATTTTTATAGTGTTTCTGGTACATTTCGTACTTTGATATTTTCTATAGGCTAAGCATACTCCATGTGCTTTCATTTCCACAATGGAATTTCAATTCTTAAATGGAACTGCAATTTCCTTTTGTAGAATCATGTTAGAAGACCAATGGAATTTAAGAAGTTTAACTTATATATATATATATATATATATATATATATATATATATATATATATATATATAATAATATATATATATATATATATAATATATTATATAATATATATATATATATATATATATATATATATATATATATATTATATATATATATATATATATATATATATATATATATATATATATATATATATATATAGTATGGCATTATTGCAAGCATTTGTATGCTAGGTTAATAATTTAATGCCTAATCTCTTTTATTATTCTTTCCAAAAAAAAAAGGAGGTAATTAAATATTAAATATACCATGAATATCTGTGACCAAAACTCAACTAGGATCTAGGATATCCTTTAGATGACAACTTGTTGATTCATTAAACTTAGTGACATATCATAGATCTATCATAATTAAAAATTAAATTAGATTCAAAGTCAAACTAGGTACTTATAAAACACCACTAAGATAAAGAACATCATATAAGGAAATCTTAAATTAAATGGACCCCACCCCTACTATCAGATATGTGGCATCGTAAAAAAATTACATCTCCACCATGCTTATGAAATCTATTAAATGTCTTCTTGGTGAAGGTCATATCTCTAGATGCTCCACTATCCACATACCATGCAACACTATACATGTTGTTAGATAAAATATTTGATATCATGGAGAAGGTTGTCTAAAACTTGGATGTAAACTCATCCACTCTAGCAAAGGGTTCATCACCCCTACAAATTGCTTCTATTACTAGGGTTTTCCCTACCTCTTCTGAAAAAATTAAGCATAATATCCAAGACTCTAACACTTGAAAATTCTTATGTGGATTAAGTCCTTCTTACATTAATTAGAGGAACCCAACTCATATTTATTTCATTTCTTACCCTCCCTGCATCTTTGTTTTTGTATGTCCTTCTTCTTCCTACTAATGAGGACTTGATTTTTCTCTCTTATTTATACCTACAACTCTCTCCATTCTCATCCCCTCTTGCATGGAATCATACCATATCTTCTAGAAAGGTGGGAATATTTTCTTGGGCATAGAAACCTTGAACAAAAAGTTGAAAACAAGATGAAAATCTATGAGTATTAACTCTACACTTTTGAACTTTTCTCCAACTATTATAAGCTAATCATGAATTTCGGTAATCTTCATCAAAATATATAGCTACAGTATCTTCCTTGGTCATCAATGTGTCTATGATCTTATTACTTGCAAACATATTCTAATTGATGTTCTCACTTTAATATATAGTGACTAGAGAATCAAACATCTCCTTACTAGTTATCTTCCCAATGATGTGAAGGATCAAATGATCCTTCATCAAGTTGAGGAAGAATTTCTTTGCTTGGACATATTTTTTTAATCATGCCAACTATATGAATTTGGTAGGCTCTTCAACCTTACTCTCCATGAAACCCAAAATATCAAACTCCTCTCAGAGATTATGTATGATATGTAACAACCCCAAGTTAAATTTTCATGTAATAAAGGATAATAAAGGAAAAATAAGACCAAGGTCATGAGACACGTATTTCAAGATGAATGTTGGAAAAACACTATAGTGGGCATCACTTATAGTTTATTTATGGCTATGGAATTGGAAAAAGCATTGAAAAAGGCAAAGAGGCAATAATTGTCATTTAATTATGAGAAATAAGGAAAATAGGAGAAAAGTGTTGGAATTATGACTAATGTGTTGTCCTTTAAGGAAACCTACTTGATGAGTTGTCTTTTGATGGCAACCTACTTGATGAAGATATCAACATGATGTGTCTACAGATGTGACAGAAACATTAGAAAAAGGAATATCAGTTCAGAGACAGAGGAATGATAAAGATGAAATTTTAAGAAGGATACACGGGTTTTGTGAAGCAAAGCCGCATATGTATGCCATTATGAAGAAGAAAAGGCGTGTATAGTTTCTGTACCATGGTATTCTAAATACCAAGGGTCTTTAACATGTTATTGACCCATAGAGTTGATTCCAGTAATGAATATTTTATCTTGTCAAAGAATACCTTCGACATTAGTGTGGTTTTAACCTATGGTATTGGATAAGGGCTAAGATATATAAGGAGATGAAGACAAAAGTACTTTGTGTGTGCAAGTGATGAATATTTCATGAGTAGTTAGATCTAGAGAAAGTGTGCATGTAATTGGCTATTAATGAATTGTTTGATCTAAAACTAAGTATGCACCCACGAATTTAATGATGGATCAGATCCAATAGATCTGAAGTGACTACATTGATAATGGATTGATTTGATATGTAACATTTATGTCTGACACATGTTTTATTATTATGCAGAGAGATGGGTTTGTTCTGAAGGTCTGATGTGCAGTAAAGCTATAAGTCAATAATTGCATATATTATGCGGTTTTGATAACTTGAAAGGAACATACATACACGGGTTTGATAACTTGAAAGGCACGTACATACGTGAGTTTGATAACTTCAAAGGTGCATACATACACAAGTTTAATGTTGGTAAGTCGTGTACCTATTTAGATCTATACGCATGTTTGATTCTTGAAAAGCGCATATATACATGGTAGTGTTTTGAGGAAAGCATGTATATAAGCTATGGTTTTATTGAATAAGATTTCTGACCAGTCTAATCAGTATTGTTATGTTTCTGTTGTCTTCCAATGAAGTCTTACATGCTGATTTGGGCTTAACAATGATGATCAAAGTTGAATTGATTGAATGAAGAATGATGATGCTACTAGATGTATGTGATTGAAAATCTGTGATGATTCTATGATTATTTCATAATGATTCAGTGGTTCAAGGTGTAACTCAATGTTTATTTTAGAATGATAGTGATTCAGTTTCAGGGTTTAATGTTTTGATATCTGTACTCAGGTACTCTTCAACGAAGTCGCGTATACACACGGATTTTCTAAAGTAAAGTAACATATATATTTTGACATTTTATTAATCAGGGTTTTCAGTTGGTTCAGTGAGTTGATGTAGTGTTTAGGTTCAATATTGGCATTCTGATTATAGTGATCTAATTGCTTTGGTTGTTTGAGAATAAGTTGATTGATTTGGGTCTCAGTTGGTTCAGTGATTGGTTGATTCAGTTGGTTCGATGATTGAGTGATTCGTTGCAGTGAATAGTTTCAGTTTTGATATTTGGTATAGGGCTTAAATGATGGGTCCAGCATAAAACTTTGATGAAACGTGGCCTACATATTTGATGTTTTGTATCAGGAAGATCTAGTGTGAAAATTTATGAAACGCGGTCCATGGTAGTGCAAGAGGTTGGAGCTCCCTTCAAGTGTGTGTTGGAGAATGAGAGAAGGTTATAGCCTTTTGCAGGTGGGAGCCTACATGCTAGTATGACCCTATGCCAATAAAATACTGTAATAATTATTTCATCATAATAAAAAGAAGATAGAGACGAAAAAAACAATGGCTCTTTTCTTACATTAGGTTTCCACCTAAAATTCATGGTGTTCATATGTGTTTCTTATGTGTGATGCTTTATTTTGTTCTTATTGCACATGGTTACCATATATCTAATGTTGATGAAGTCCTAACATATTGGTTCAAGAAAAAATTGAATGAAAAACTAAGTTGAGTGGATATACGCTAGTTGTCTGCATTAAATTAGCATAGATACGCAAGTTTACTTCAGAATAGTCATGTACAGAAATCAGAACAAGAAAATTAAATCAAGTTTTGTTAAAATACTAATTCACCCCTCCACTTAGTATTTTTCGTAACAATAAGGAAGGTGAAGAGATACATATTTGCATGCTAAGGAAATGAGAAGGAAACTGAAAGAAAATGAAACAAGGGAGACATCAATGATAAAAGGGCGTCAGAGAAACAACTCATAACTTTTGTTAGTCCTAGCTTGGATCAATTGAGAAAGAGAGAGAGAGAGAGCTCCAAGAGGAGAGAGCAAGCAAAAAAGAAAAGTAAAGCAAAGGAAGGAAAAGGGAAAGCAAAGGAAAGCAAGGAGAAGGTTGGATCAACAGCTTCAGTAGGATACTTTGTAGGTAACAGGATGCATGTGTGATTTCCTAGCTAAGGTGTGAATGCATGGTACAAGAATTTATTTATTTGGTCCATTTTTTGTCATTGCATGGGTTTTTCCTGGTTTGATAGTGGTTTCAGCCTTATCTTTCCATTTCCTAGATAACCATGGTGTGATGGAATTCATTCTTGGTTGAGCTTTGGATTATCGAAAGGTTTTGGAACCAGGTGAGGTCATCTGAGGAAAATTTCCAAGGGTTGGGGGTGGATATGATTTTCTCCATGATACCCTTGAATACCCTTGATAGGTGGGTGGAGACAGGAACATTCCTCAAGGTATGGTTAAGAAATTATAAGGCATCCAAGCCTAGCTTGGTTTTGTGATCTCAGGACCGGTTTAGGTGAGATCAAGGTAGCTTGAGGGTGGAGGTGGTTAAACCTCTAGAGTCCATGGTTTATTATGTCTTCGTTTATCCTATGAGTTCTCACATTCATGCTTGTAATATGGAGTAAGGGTGATTGGTTGAAAGAAATATTTGGTTCATCCCAATCTATGGTTAGGTGGCATGTGGAAGTCCCTCACTTGGTTGGATTTTGCACAAGTTAATAAGAGATCATTTCTTATTGTGATCTATGAGAACTTGTACTCGTTATTATGTGGATTTTATGGTTTATTTGTTATGGTTAATATTCTGGTTATAAGCATGGTTCTATGATGTGCTCTAGTTATGGCTCTACAGTTCATAATTTGATAAGTATTTGAATGGTTGATGAATGCATGGCCTAAAAAGTGTTGTTTCAGCTACTTGAGAGGGAATTACATCTTCTTGGGGATTCTCAAGTGAAGTTTAGATATTCAAGATCATATATACTTTCATGACCTGTAACTTATATGTTTACCATATGTTTGGCGAAATGTATAATTTGTACTAGAAAGTCTAAGTCAAGTTCTTGCTTCAAGTTTGAATTTTTGGCATTGTTATCACCTTAATAATGGTTCTAGGTAGTGGTCTCGAGGCTAGCCTAGAAAAGTGTCTCAAATCTCAGAACTATTGGCACATAACTAGGAAATTTAGGTCATAACTGCATGGAAGTAGGCTTACGAAGGTGGTTATAGCCTCATAACCGCATGAACAACATGTCGAGGGTGCGGTTATGTAGTTACATCAATGAAAAAGAGTTCCAATCAAGGATTGATCACTTGGGGTGGTTATTTGACTAGTGAGTTTTCTGTAGTCCCTAAGGGATGCCATAAATTTTCCAGTTTGTAGTGTTGGAAATACTGAGAGGGGGGGTGAATCAGTATTATCAAATCAATAATTTAATTTTCAAAAGCTGATTTGTATACACCACTTCAACTCCGTGAACTAGTGTGTATACACAACTATACTTAATGAAACCGGCGTATATGCAGAGATCTTTTGATTTACCCAAATTATCATGTAGTGAACTTTAATCAATATATCAGGAATTCATTAGACAATGCAATACAAGTAGAATAAAGCATCACACATAAGCAACACACATAAACACCAAGATATAAGGTGGAAACCCAATGTGGGTGAAAACCACCTGCTGCAATCGTCTCTATCTTCTTTTAATAATAAGAAAATTCAGTTTACAATTTTTGTATTGGTGCAGCCTTATACCAGTACGCAGGCTTCTACCTACAGAAGGCTACAACCTTCTCTCGTTCTCCAGCTTCTACTAGAAGGGAGCTACTACCCGCTAGCTCTTGTACTAGCTTATATGTGTACTAGTACGTAGGTACCGGGCTACAGAAGGCTACAACCTTCTCTTTTCTTCCAGAGACCACGTTTCATAAATTTTTAGACTGGATCGATCAACAACATCATTTAATCATCAAATATATCTGCATCAACCAATCTCCTATTGAACCAACCACAACCAAATCATTCAATCACTTTGACAACCCATCAATCTGTTCTTTTAGAATGTTGTCACTAGAATACAGTAACCAGAACCCAAGCTAGAACCAAGAACACTACAACAACAAACAACAGCAACTAAAACATAGATCATAAGGTATACGCTACTTTCATGTGCCGAACCTGTGTCAATATGCACCTTCCTCAAAGCCAACCAGCTTATACATATACAAATATTAATTCATAATTCTGCAGCTATTCCAGACTTCAGTTATACCCAGATCATATCATTTTACAGAATAATATATGTGTCAGTATTCAGATCTAGAATATTCATGAGCAATAACACATAATGATAGTTCATTTTATGCCTCAAGATTCCGCTCCATCATTAGATCTTATCCTCCATCAACCTCTAAGGTTCCTCCTTGGTTCAGATCCAATAATGCACCATAACCCAATAACCTGCATACTAGATCTCACTCTTCATCAGATATTCAATACTTGAGTACCTTGGCCTAATGATATTCTCCTCCTTTTACAGTTTTAGGCCTTTCTCAATACCATGGATCAATACCACTGAGGCCCAATACGTTGGATCAAATACCTAGGGTCAACATCTCGGACCCGATACCTTGGACCAATACCATGGATCAAAATACCATGGACCAAATACTTCGGAACAAAAACTTATTTTTCCAAGGTATATGCATTTTTCCTTTTGTGAAAGTGTGTGTGTACGTATACGCGACTTGTATACAGTGATCCCGTGTGTATACACGGCTTGGTCAATGGTGAAACTACATATACCTCTCTTTCTTCATTTTGTGAAGTCTGATCTATAACTCTAATCTGTTAACCTGTTGTATTGTGATATGTCATCTGAGAGAGTTGCCATCAAGGACAACACCTGTGTCATAACGCCAAAAATATCCCCCTTTGGACTTGATGGCAACAACCACACTAAGTCACTCTCCCCCTTTGACATCAAAGGAAAAGGGTCATGCTCCCCCTGAGGGCATGCTGAATTCTATGATATGCTGAAGTGTGTTGATTGAGTCCATGCTCCCCCTGAGCACAAGCAAGGTCTGCAAAAAAAATATGTTCTAAAAGAAGAACATGACGCTATACATGCATCACAAATGACCTTCCTATCACCAACGACTCATACATACATACATCCATCTCCCAACCAAGTGGGGATATACATGTCAAAAACAAGAAACATTACATCATCCACCCCATGCATAGTGGGGTTACATATTAGGTCTTTTTCATTACCATTGCATTAAAATATATACATGACATATATAACAGAAACCAAATATCTTAAACAAGACCATGATAGTCATCAGCAACATCTATCAATCAGCATCCAGACCAGCAACCATGTTCTCCCCCTGAACCTGTTCCACCTGAAACAAGATCTGCCTGAGATCTTCTAAGATAATGCCAACAATGCATTATTAGAAGCATATGCTCCCCCTGAACCTATGTCATATGTTCACTGTCGGATCTGATCATTTCATATATCAGAAGAGTTATCAAGGCATCATCATCAATCAGATATATATCAAGTTATCAACAACTTATGAGAGCCAACATATTTCCACATGTCATCAACAGACTGTAACCATCATCAAGCAGAGCAGCTAATTCACTGAACCATATCAGACCCCTTTCTCTTGAGTCTGGCCCATTGCTTTTCTTCAAACCAACATATACGTGACTGTGCCCACAGAAACCAGTGTATATACACAACTACGCTTCATGAAACTCGCGTATAACCACCTTTCTCTGAAGAAGATAGGATTTAACCACCTTTCTCCCAGCTTTTGTCTGAGATATTTAAATGTCCCTCTAGGCAGTGGTTTAGTGAAAATATCAGCAACCTGTTCTTTGGAGGGAACATACTCCAATTTGACCATTTTTTCAAGCACTTGTTCATAGAGAAAGTGATATTTGATGGGTATATACTTGGTCTTGGAGTGCATGACTGGATTCTTTGAAATACTGATGGCGCATGTATTATCACATAGAATGGAGATGGGTGGAGTACATGTGATCTGAATGTCTTGCAAGGTTTTCATCATCCAAAGTAGTTGTGTGCAGCAAGATGCAGTAGCCATGTATTCTGCTTCAGCTGTAGATAATGCAATTGAACTTTGTTTCTTGCTGAACCAAGCCACTAACCTAGAACCCATATAGAATGCACCACCACTAGTGCTTTTTCTGTCATCAACACTTTCTACCCAATCTGCATTTGTATATGCATGAAGTGTAAAATCTGTATCTCTAGGATACCATAAACCAAAGTTCTATGTTCCTTTAAGATATTTGAAAATCCTTTTGACTGCCTGAAGGTGTGTTTCCTTAGGATTTGCATGGAATCTTCCAACTATTCCCACTGCATCCATGATGTCTGGTCGGGTACCTATTAGATAAAGTAGACTTCCAATCATGGATCTGTAAGTTGGCTGATGTACTGCTGCTGATTCATCATTTGAGCTAAGACTACATCCTGTTACCATTGGGTGCACACTGGTTTAGAATCTTCCATGCCATACTTTTTCAGTATCTGTTTAAGATATTTGGTTTGTGAGAGAAAAATACCATCTTTATTTTGTTGAACTTGTAGACCAAGAAAGTAGGTAAGCTCACCAAGAAAGGACATTTCAAATTCTTGTTTCATTACTGAGGCAAAATTCTAACTCATGGATTCTTCATTACTACCAAAAATGATATCATCAACATACAAAACAATTATTAGCAATTTATCAGTGTCCATCTTTGTATATAGATTGCTATATGTTGACCCTTTTGAGAAACCCTGTTTGTGGAGATATTTGTCAAGCTGGTAATACCATGCCCTTGGAGCCTGTTTTAGACCATAGAGAGCATTTCTGAGTTTGCATACAAGTTTTGCATCATTTCTAGGTATGAATCCTTCAGGTTGTTCAATATAGACTTCTTCTTCTAAGTCTCCATTAAGAAAGGCAGATTTTACATCCATTTGGTATACTTTGAATTTCTGAAAACTAGAAAGGGTAAGAAACATTCTTATGGCTTCAAGTCTAGCAACAAGTGCAAAAGTTTCTTCAAAATCTATACCTTCTTGTTGAGCATATCCTTTACAAACAAGTCTGGCCTTGTTTCTAATAACTTCTCCATTTTCGTTCAGCTTGTTTTTGAATATCCATTTAGTTCCTATGATATTCTTATCATGAGGCCTAGGAACTAATTCCCAAGTATTATTCTTGACCCAACATTCATCTTTGCATGCTTCATTTACATTTTGAGGTTCGGTGGAAGATAGTAATGCTAGATAGATTGAGGCTTCGGTAATGGTTCTTCTTGTCTGCACACTTGCCCCTTTTTCCCCTAAAATTTGAGTTTCTGGATGATTTTTCTGAACATACCTGGATGGAGTCTTTTTTTCTATCATTATCTCTTCTTCTGGTGCTTCATTGGTTTCTTCTTCAGAATCAATGTGATTTAATGTGGGAAAATGTTCCTCATATTCTTCATTGTCATAACCTTCGGTCTTTATCTGTTTTGGATTTTTGCATGCTTCATCAACCACAACATCAATACTTTCAATCATTTTCCCAAGTCTTTTATTATAACATTTATATCCTTTACTTCGGGAAGAGGAGCCAAGAAGAATACCTTCATCTGCTCTGGGTTCAAACTTACCAAGTTTCTCATCAGTCCTTTTGATGTAACATTTGCTTCCAAAATCTTTGAAGTATTTTACAGTGGGAGTCTTACCATACCAAATTTCATGTGGAGTTTGAGTGTTGTTTACCCAAACATTTGATTGGTTGAGAATAGTGACGATGGCGAATGCGGCTTCACCCAAAAGGTTGCAGGAGTTCCAAATTCATCTAGCATAGCACGAGCCATTTGTTGAACATCTCTGTTCATCCTTTCTACCACTCCATTTTGCAAAGGAGTCCTTGTGGTGGAGAACTGCCTCTTTATTCCATGTTGTTGACAAAAGTCAAAGAATTCATCTGAGGTAAATTCCCCTCCTCGATCAGATCTGAGGCATTTGATTTTGTGATCTGATTCATTTTCAACCAAAGCTTTGAAGGCTTTGAAATTTTCAAATGCTTCATCTTTATGCTTTAGAAGACCTATCCAACACATTCTGGAAAAATCATCAATGAATAATATAAAGTATTCTTCTCCATGAGATGACTTTTTCCTTGATGGTCCACATAAATCTATATGAACAAGTTCAAGAGGCTTACTAGTTGACCCTTCCTTTTCGATGAAGGGAGATTTGGTTTGCTTACCAAATTGACATGATTTGCATATAGTATTTTCAGGAATATTGATATCTAGAAGATCATGAACAACCTGGAATCTGCACGCTTTTCTTATTTGAGAAAAGCTTAGATGTCCCAATCTTCTGTGCCATAGCCAGTTTTCATCATTTTTACTTAGATAGCACTGTTGTTGTCCTCCCTTGAGTATGTATAGGTTGTTTGGAGTTCTTGTACCTTTGATCATGGTTTCTCCTGTATCAAGCTCATGAACAACACATCCATTTGATCAAAACACTACTTCATTTCCTTGATCACCCATTTGACTCACACTCAACAGGTTATGCTTTAAGCCATCAACATACATAACATTCCCAGCTTTAACTTTTTCTTTCAAGAAAACAGAGCCTTTACCTTTTATGATAGTAGGAGTGTCATTTCCAAATGAGACACTCTTTTCCTTTTCTAAGGCATTATATGAGTGTAGTTTTTCTTTGTCACCTATCATGTGTTTTGAGCATCCACTGTCAATGTACCATTGGGTTTCTTGTCCTTCTGCATAGAAGGCTATACCACATCTTTATGTTTGTGGTTCTTTCTTTCTCCATATTTTGGGATTTAATGAAGTTTACTCCTTTTGAGATATTTACCGAAATTTACTCCTGCATTTAGATTCTTCATGGCCAAAGTTGTTACAGATTGATCATTCTATTTCATTTTCAAGAAGAGAAAAGTTATTATAGGAACTTTTCTTGATCCCTGCCACATTCCTTTGGTTTTGTGCTTCTCTAGTCATGATGGTTTTATAAACAACACATTGAGCAACTTTGTGTCCAAAATTATGACATGAGAAACATTGACCATTAAAGAAGTTCTTGCGATTATCGAATCTACTGACCTGGTGATTGTAGTTTCTATTGATATTTGTCTTTGAAGAAAATTGAGTACGATTTACCTATGGTTGATTATCGCTTCTGTTCATCCTTGAAGTAAATTGAGCTTGATTTACTTGGTGATCTGCTTCATGCCTTTGTTGACGATTGTCAAAGTATTCACTACTCTTTGCTGCATCAAGATAGCTTTTAGTGGAGGTTGACGACTTCTGTGATTGAGATGCTATTTCAATATATCCAAGACATGTCTTTATCAGAGGAGAACGCTGCACTTTGATAATTTCATTTAATGTTTTTGATCCTTTAGCAAATCTAAGATTGAGAGCTTTTGTTTTCTCAAGATCCTCTCTTAGACCCACAATTTCACATTCTAGTTTTTCATTGTGTTTTTCTCTTTCAGCAAGTTGGTATGTCAAGGTATCTATAATCATATTCTTTTCTTTTAAACAAATTTTGAGTTTAGAGATTTCTTCATAAAGGTCATCTTCATCTAAAGCATCCAGAAAGCCATCATCTTCATAAGCCATCAGAAGTCTATAGTCATTACTATTTTCATCTTCATCACTATTTGATAAACCATCGCTATCTTCATGAGTATAGTAGCTCTTTTTACTTACACTTTGTTTTCTATTCCATTTTGCAAATTCCTTCCCTTTATCATATTTATCTTTATGAGGACATCTGGAAACATAATGATTGATTCTACCACATGAAAAATATTTGAAAGGTAGTTTACTTTTGAATCTTCTAGAACCCCGTTGAAGCTTCTTGACAAAGTTTACCTCCTCTTCTTCTTCTGAAATATGTCCTGATTCATTGAGTTCTTATTTTCCTTTTGCTAAAGCTTTAAATGTGGTTTCTCTCATATGTGATGGACCTCATTTTCTCATCCCAAAGGCAGTTAAGATTCCGTCAAGCTATGTCATAGTAATAGTCTATAGATCCTACTTTCTTCTATGGCAGATACTTTTGATTCAAATTTAGCAGATAAGGATCTTAAAAAATTTTAAACTAAGGTAACTTCCTTTATCTCTTCACCTAGATTCTTCATGCAATTAACAACCTCATCTATACTTAAGAAGCAACTAGCTATACTTTCATCATTATGCATCTTGAGAGTTTCATATTGAATTTTGAGAGCTTGCAGTTTAGCACGTTTTACCTGAGAGTCTCCTTCGTAGCTTAGAACGATTTTGTCCCATATTTCTTTAGCTGATTTGAGATGCATAACTTTGACAAACTTTGATTGTGACAGACTTCCCAATAATGTATTGACATCCTTGGCATTGGTTTCATATTACTTTTTACCTGCCGTATCTGTAGGAATTGTTGATGGAAATGTATATCCTCCTTCCACAATTTCCTAGACATCTATTCCAAAAGATTGAAGATAGGTTGTGGTTCTTACCTTCCAATAAATGAAGTTGCTCCCATCAAATATTGGCGATCTGATGGATCCCCCACTTTCTTGATTACTAATGATGATGGATCTACCTTCAAGCGATCAAGCTTCTTCTGAAGAACCTGCTCTGATTCCAATTGTTGGAAATACTGAGAGGGGGGGTGAATCAGTGTTATCAGATCAATAATTTAATTTTCAAAAACTGATTTGTATACTCTACTTCAACTCCATGAACTAGCGTGTATACGCAACTATACTTAATGAAACCAGCGTATATGCAAAGATCTTTTGATTTACCCAAATTATCATGTAGTGAACTTTAATCAGTATATCAAGAATTCATTAGACAATGCAGTAAAAGAAGAATAAAGAATCATACATAAGAAACACACATAAACACCAAGATATAAGGTGGAAACCCAATGTGGGTGAAAACCACCTGCTGCAATCGTCTCTGTCTTCTTTTAATAATAAGAAAATTATGTTTACAATTTTTGTATTGGTGCAGCCTTATACCAGTACGCGGGCTTCTACCTGCAGAAGGCTACAACCTTCTCTTGTTCTCTACCTTCTACTAGAAGGGAGATACTACCCCCTAGCTCTTGTACTAGCTGATATGTGTACTAGTACGTAGGTGTCGGCATACAGAAGGCTACAACCTTCTCTTTTCTTCTAGGGACCACATTTCATAAATTTTCAGATTGGATCCATCAACAACATCATTCAATCATCAAATATATCTGCAAAAACCAATCTCCTATTGAACCAACCATAGCCAAATCATTCAATCACTTTGAAAACCCATCAATCTATTCTTTCAGAATGCTGTCACGATAATACAATAACCATAACCCAAGCCAAAACCCAAAACTCTATAACAACAAACAATAACTACTAAAACATAGATCATAAGGTATACACTAATTTCATGTGCCGAACCTATGTGTATATGCGCTTTCCTCAAACCCAACCAGCGTATACATCTACAAATATTAATTCATAATTCTACAACTATACCAGACTTCAGTTATACCCAGATCATATCATTTACAAAATAATATATGTGTCAGTATTCAGATCTAGAATATTCAAGAGCAATAACACATAATGATAGTTCATTTTACACCTTAAGGTCCCTCTTCATCAGTAGATCTTATCCTCCATCAACGGCTAAGGTTCCTCCTTGGTTCAGATCTAGCAATGCACCATAACCCAATAACTTGCATACTAGATCTCACTCTTCATCAGATATTCAATATTTGAGTACCTTGGCCTAATGATCTTCTCCTCCTTTTATAGTTTTAGGCCTTTCTCAATACCATGGACCAAAACCACTTATGCCTAATACCTTGGATCAAATACCCAGGGTCAATACCTCGGACCCGATACCTTGGACCAATACCATGGATCAAATACCATGGACCAAATACTTTGGACCAAAAACTTAGTTTTCCAAGGTATATGCACTTTTCCTTTTGTGAAAGTGCGTGTGTACATATACGCGACTTCTATACAGTGAACCCACATGTATACGTAGCTTGGCCAATGGTGAAACTTCGTATTCCTCTCTTTCTTCATTCTGTGAAGTCTGATCTATAACTCTAAGCTGTTAACCTGATGTATTGTGATCTGTCATCTGAGAGAGTTTCCATCAAGGACAACACCTGTGTCATAATGCCAACATGTAGACTCCACTTCCATCACTGGAACTTGGAGGTCAGGTCATGTCATAGTAGCACGTAGCTCACGTTTAACCCATAGAGCTTGTGAAAGTGGGTATGTGTGGGAGGAGGCGTTATATCATATTCTTCTAAGGTATAGAAGTAGAACTCATAGAAGTTCCCTCCAACATGTGACATGTCAAAGACCAAAACTAGTCATCATTGCATCTTCAGGAGCACAACTAAGACAATAAAATTAACAACCTAAAACAATCTCTCACATGTCCATATTGATTTTTTGAAGCACAAATCTCAAGCATCCCAAGACTAAAACTTTCCAACAACTCATTTTCTTAAGAGGAAGCACTACTATCCATACATGAATTCGTATAAGGTTTCAAAGAATGTGTTACAATAGTATGTTAAGTTCCAATTACTTAGTGATTGGGCCTAAAATATATAACCTATAAAATGAAAAAATAACTTAACTGTCTAAAGTGCTTCCAATACTATATATAAAAACAAATATGCTAACTAAAACATATCAACAACAATATGAAAGAGCTTGCAATACTCACAATATTAATTTTATTTTTCTTATTTAACTCAAAAAAGGAAAAAGATGCACACATTCTTATATGTAAACTAATAATATTGATCAAATGAAGGGGACCCTACCTACCTACTATAAAGAATTAGGCATAGGGTTTCCAATGGGAGTAAACCTATTTTAGGCCCCTAGGTAGGAATGCCCAATGTGCAAGGAATTACAGGGTCTTAACTTACTGAACTTGTGACATAGTAGATGCATTCATTAATATTAAAAGCTACCCTTAATTTCACTACATATCAATAAATACCCTCTTAAATCCTTTTGTTGAACCCACCTCCCAATACATATTTCTTGACAATTAAAAAAAAGAACACTTTTTACAAGATACTCCTTCTTATACCCCTTGTTGGGTAATTTAATTGACTCTTAAATTACTTGTCATTAATTTTCAAACTCGGGATTTCGTGAACTTGCGAAGTATAGATTCGCTATTTGTGCTAGGATATCTACTTTTAATTCAAAGAAAAAATGAAAATAAGAAAGATGCAAAAATGTAATGAAAATATGTCTATGACTTATTGCATATGCTTTTTTTCAATTCAAAATCAAAACTTGGAAATGAATTCAAAGAAAATTTATTCTAAAGAAAGGACTTCAAGATCTATTCTAAAAATGGAAATCTATATTCTAGTGAACTTGAAAGAAAAAATTATTTTATTTTGTTTTGAAGAGAAATTTAATCTAATCAACTTGGAAAGAAAACTAAGTCTATAAATTCGTGAAAGTAAAGTTGATATAAATACTACAATACTTTGAAATCAAAAACTATTCTAGAGTACAGAAAACAAAGAGAAATTAAATAATAATAATGGAAGTCTCAAAACTATTATTGATGTGCACACTCTAAACCAGAGACAACCATACCCTATCATGCCTAAATCTGAGACTTAAGATTAAAAGACAATTTGAGGTGAATATTTTGGTGTTTTAGGTTTATTATCAAACACTTGACCTGTAATGAAACAAACATAAATGAGTGCATTTTAGTTTTAAAAAAGCAGAGCATTGAAATGAAACTGAACATATAAACAAATTGAACAATTGAATGAAAAAATTATGATTTAATTGCAAAGCATAAGAAATTGAAAAAAATAATGAAATACAACTATACTCTCTCACACACATCCTCAGGAGGCCCTCCTGGTGAGTGTGAGATGCTTAAAAACTCAAATCACAAGATTGGAATTGCCAATCACATTCAGAATTGTGCCATAACAAAGATTGGATTCATTAAAAAAAAAAAGAGTTTTCTTCTTCAATCAGCAACAACATTTACAAATTAATATTCATCCTTGACATTTGATCCCTCCTCTCATCAAAGAGACTGCAATTCATGGATTTTTCAGGAAATTAACAAACTCATAATTTTATTGCTCGAGTTCTGGTCATGAGATCCATTTTGAAAATAAAATCTAATCTTATTTGATGGATCTGTAGAATTTCCTGCAAATTCTCTACAAATCTACATTTGAGATCTATGTAGAAAATTTGATTTTATATTAACTCGATAATGCAATATACCAAAGCAAAATACTATAATCTACTTCTACTATCAAACTCGAGGAAGCTTAAAGATCGAGCTGAATCAGAGCTGAACACATATAACCATAAGAAGAAGAATCAATACACATGAAACACAGAAAATACTGAGGGGAAAGCCTCAGCTAAAAACCCCATTATTTGTATTATCATACAAGGTGGAAATACATTAGAATTATACAAAGCCTTAGCTCTCACAACTAGCCAGCTCTTAGTATAATCCTCCTGGCTGCTCATAGGCAAACAAAGCTTCTCACAAGCCTTCTCCTTTGCCCTCCAAGCTTATATTTCCTTGCGCAATTACCTCTGGAATGATCTCCTTCACCTAGTGTAACACTGCTCTAACACACTGTCAGAATTGCGCAATCCTCAAGGAACCTTACCTTGACTACATGGATATGTTTCCTTTATAGGAAAACACATGCAACTGATAGTACACTTTCCTTGACATTTAGCTCAGCTGGGTCTTTCTCAGAATAGACATGCATAAGTTTCTAATTAGGGAATCTTCAGTTATCTGGAGAACACTGGTTGAGTGCATGCATGCATCAACTGAATGATAACTCACAATTAGTTCCTCAAACAGTTTGGAACTAATTTAACTGGACTTAACTCAGTAAACTGAGCTAACTAATTACAACTCAAATATAACTCAATCTTATCTCCTTAATTAAGGGATAATCTTCTTACTTTAAGGGATAAGTTTTGCATGACTTCAAAAAGACTTCTAACTTGAATTTCTCCAACTAATTAATCCATAATGAATTAATTAATTATTTCCAAGAAGCTAGTGAAACTAAATTCGATTTAATTCACAATTTTAATTCAAGGACAAATTAAAATTGGAATATTCTGGATCCTATTTTTATCATTTCTTGTTGCTATTTTCAACACTCCCTCTCAACAAGAAAGGAATTCAACTCGATCCTGATCGTGAACCTTTGGAATGTTATGCATGCAACACTTCTCTCTAGTGTTGTTGCTCCAGCAACTCCAGAAACAAACAAAAAAACATCCAACCTGAATCAGTATGATGCATCTATCATCAAAGTCTCTGACTGTTGTTGCCTCCGTCAACTGAAAACTTTGTGCTTCTGCTGACTCAGCCTTTCTGCACTATTGTCAATTCTTCTCTACAGTCTTTAGTATCTGAGTACTCTATCCTCTGTCACTTTGATCTCTGACCACATCAATCCCATTGATTCCTCCTGCGACTATGTACTTTGGGCTCCCGTAAAAAGGTACAATCCATGAGATAAAACCTTTCAATGGACCTTACCCAATTTCACCCTTCTTGGGACTATTACTCCACATCGCCCCACCTCACACCTAGAGGTATGGCTGCATGTGATCCCTCTACTAACTCTAATTGTGGCTCCTCCATAATTGTTTGAGACTTCTTCTAGGACTGCATGTTGAGAGGTAATTTACTCTCCCTCTCAACCACCAAGTCTCTAACATTTGCCTTGCTCCTCAAGGCTTTGCATGCATCTTGAACCTCAAGAGCATACATGTTCTTAACTCGTGAACCAATCTGTTTCACCTATCTCATGGTGACGTGTCTAAGGAAAACCTTTCCCTTACTAAAGACAAAATTGTAGCCTTTGTCCTCCAACATCGCGATCGATACCAAGTTCTTCTTCAGTCCAGGCACATACTTCACATCTTTCAAGGTCATAGAAGCTCCATGCTCCCTCTGAAAAGCAACCATGCCCACTCCTGAAACACTAAACCTTTCGTCGTCACCCATCTCTATGCGCATCTTGAGGTCTTTCTCCTCCAAGGTACTAAATAAACTTTTATCGCCGGTCATGTGGAATGAGGCTCCACTGTCAAGATACCAACCACAACCCATCATCGATGACACCATGCATGCGATGAGGGTAAATTGCATTTCAAACTGAGAGGCTAATGCCTCACCTTCCGATCCATCCAAGGATCCCTTCTTAGACTTCTTTGATGAGCAATTAGTCACATAATGTCCCATCTCGTGACAATTAAAGCATCTCACTTTAGAATTGTCACCCTTTTTCTCGCCATGAGAAGAATTCGATTCGGAATGGGATGCCTTCCCCTTCCCTTTTCTTGCCTTACTTACTAAGGCTAGATTTTCTTCATCATCATCCTTGGATGAAGAACAACCTCGAGTGCTCCTCCTGATCTCCTCCTACATGAGATCCGACCACAGTCATTCCCAATCCAGCAGTTTCTCCCTTCCATTCACAGAGTCCTGGTAGCTATTCCAATGCTTTGTAAGGCCAAGGAGAGCGAGGCTCACCATATCACCATCGACAGTAGTTATTCCCACACTTCCAAGCTCATCTCTACAGGTGATGAGCTTGTTCAGATGTGTGGAAATAGTATATCCGTTCTCCATCTTGATTCTTCAAAGCTTATCCTTGAGTGCCAATTTCCTCTGGTTGCTACTGTTCTGATAGAGGTCCTTCAATGTCTTCCACATTGAATATGGAGTATCCTTCCCATGGAGACTCGAGACAATATTGTCTGGAACTCCCTAAAGGATGATCTGTCTCGCCCTCGCCACACACTTCTTCCACTCAACCAACTCTTGTGCATTAGTTGAACCTGGCTTTGGGATTTCTTGATCAATGAAATCCTTCAAGCCGTTGTCTTCTAATACAGCCTCCATGTGATCTTTCCATGATATGTAATTCGAGCTGCCTTCCAAAGCATACTTGAGTCTCAAGCCATAGAATTCCATTGGCCAACCTTGAAGTATGATAAGAATTCGATTTGCACCTGCAATCCTGAACTTCAAACTTCGAATTCTCTTCTCTGTATACTGTTCACAACTCCAATAAACTCAGCTCTGATACCATGTAGAATTTCCTGCAAATTCTCTATAAATCTACCTCTGAGATCTATGTAGAAAATCTGACTGTAGATTAACTCGATAATGCAATATACCAAAGAAAAATACTATAATCTACTTGTACTTTCAAACTTGGGGAAGCTTAAAGATTGAGCTAAGTCAGAGTTGAACACAGATAACCATAAGAAGAAGAATCATTGCACATGAAACACAGAAAATACTCAGGGGAAAGCCTCAGCTAAAAACCCCATTATCTGTATTATCATACAAGGTCAAAATACATCAGAATTATACAAAGCCTTAGCTCTCATAGCTAGCTAGCTCTCAGTACAATCCTCCTGGATGTTCACAGGCAAACAAAGCTTCTCACAAGCCTTCTCCTCTGCCCTCCAAGCTCCTATTTCCTTGTGCAGTTACCTCTGGGATGATCTCCTCACCCAGTGTAACACTACTCTAACACACTGTAATAACTACGCAATCCTCAAGGAACCTTACCTTGACTACATGGATGAGTTTCCTTTATAGGAAAACACATGCAACTGATAGTACACTATCCTTGACATTTAGCTCAGCTGGGTCTTTCTCAGAATAGACATGCATGAGTTTCTGATGAGAGAATCTTCAGTTATTTGAAAAACACTGGTTGAGTGTATGCATGCATCAACTGACTGATAACTCACAATTAGTTCCTCAAACAGTTTGGAACTAATTTAACTAGACTTAACTCAATAAACTGAGCTAACTAATTACAACTCAAATATAACTCAATCTTATCTCCTTTATTAAGGGATAATCTCCTTAATTTAAGGGATAATTGTTACATGACTCCAAAAAGACTTCTAACTTGAATTTCTCCAACTAATTAATCCATAATGAATGAATTAATTATTTCCAAGCAGCTGGTGAGACTAAATTCGATTTTAATTCACAATTTTAATTCAAGGACAAATTAAAATTGGAATATTCTGTATTCTATTTTTATCGTTTCTTGTTACTATTTTCAATAGGATCCTTGGATCAAACATAAATCCAGATATGATAAGAATGATCTCCTTGCCATGAGTTTATTAAATAACAGCTCGTTCCAATCGTTTTGGTGATTGGATGTTGACTGTGAAATTACAAAATTGTTTTCTCACGCAATCCACAAAATAGGGCTCCAAATAACCCCGAAAATATCTCAAATGGTAACTAAATTGAGGAAAATACTAGTAAGGAATATAATTGGGTTCGTGCTAAAAAAAACCAATGTTTTTGTTTTCCAAAATTCGTTTTCATTTTCTCATAAAATGTGTTTAAAGATGGCTGGTCAAAACTACTGCGTTTTTCCTTCGATCTCTTGTTGGAGGTCCACATGTATGAGCTGGGTGGAATTTAACCAATACAAATACATATTGGAGCTTCTAGAAACCAAGTCTGAGTGTCATATTTCCTTCTAGAGTGGTGCTACTACCTCAACCATGGAGATAGCTACGGAAACTTGACTAAACTATAGAAACTTAAATTGGCCAGACTATCATTAGTAAAACCAAGAAAAGTTCTTCTTCATTCATTAAAAATAATAGAAATAATAATAATAAACCATGTAAACATGTATGCGGGAATTTGGTCTGTTTATGGAGAAATATCATTTAAAACGTTGACAATGGGTGAATGGAATGATGTGAAAATTGATGGTTTCATCAACAAAAACATGACAAGTTGGGGGCCCAACACCCCTCAATACCTTACATCACCATGTTCCCTCCTATTGAGAAATGTAGCTAGTATTCGTCTTCGTAATTGTTGTCTTATGTAATTCTTATGCATATGTCAAAAGAAAGAAAAATAAAATTTATTGTGAGAGAATAATTATTTATAAGCATGGGTTTCATGCTTTTCTTGTCTTGTTTCTAGGTCAAAGCATCCATTGAGTGCTTCTAGGGTTTGTGTAATGCCCCGGGAAAATGTAAATGATTGATTTTACTGTGGTAAAAGACAAATTGAATATGACATTATTACTGTTGAGATTTAATAATATTTTTATTATAGTGTTTCTTTAAAAAAAATATAACAAATGTTTTCTTGAAATGCTGGCAACTTTTGGAGGGGGAAGTTGGGAAAAGAAATTTGTTGTAACTGCAACCCTAACTACCTCCCCTAATTGGAAAGGTCTCCAGAGAAAAGGAGGAAGGAAGAGGAAAAATTTGTGTTGTAGAGACAAGCAGAGAAAAAAAAAAAAAAAGCAGTTGGGCTAAGTCTGGTGATGACCAGATAGCCAAGCACTTGGTGCATACATCTTGTTGAGGACAGTGGTCCTGCAAGAGAGCTAGGGGGTGAGATTCTGGTCTCGAAAGACGAATCTCAAGGTTGGGTGGCAAACTAGTAAGCGGAGGATAAAGGAGAGGCTTGATACCCAGAATGGTTCACAACTCACGGCAGTTCAGAGAACAGAGGTGAATTGTTTTGTTGAAATAACAAACAGACATCCAGAAGGACAGGTACTGAACATTTTACTGTTGTGTATTGATTAAGTTCGTATTATTCATAGGAAATGAAAAGACTTTAGCCGAAAAACTTATGTGCCGGATTGTCTTGTTTAAATTACAATGTAACGATTTGAACTGTAAAACATTGTTTTCCTTTGGAGTAACAGAAAATAAGGATGCGTATTTAGAACCCCTTCAAACTCTGTAAAAATACGTGAGTAAATGTTAAACTGTAGGGAATGTTGTAGGATGAAAGGATGCTGGACCTCATAAACCCTAGCGTAAAGACGAAGTGAGACCCTTAGGGTATGATAGTGATATTCATACATATAAAACAAAAAGGCAAACGCTAACTGGGTAAGTACAAACTAAAAACTATAACCATACGCCTTGGAGAAATTACTGAAAGAAGGAAATAGGTGGAATGAGATTCCCTCTGTCCACAATAGCAGGAACGATGAAAGCAAACCCGAGAGTTGTGAGTTTATAGATTTTATTGTGTTCGCGTAATAACCTGGAATTGATCTGATGAAAAACCACCTCTTATATATAAATTTCTATAAAATATACATGCTGGAATGCAGGTGAGCCATGGGTTTCCATGGCATACGTTGTGTGGGAGAATTCCCTTCCCAGATGGTAACCAAGGATGGACCATCAAATGCTCGGGTAGGAAAGCATTTTGTAATGGACAAGGGAGCCGTCAAGGGCTACATTACAAACCAGAATTATAAAACCCTACAGGGGGAAGTCCCACAGCCCTTAATAACCAAGAAATGTTGCATGCAGTACTTAATCACTCAGAAATAATTACGGGAACAGTGGGAAATAGCAGCGAACAATACCCAGTAGCATAGAGACATAATTTTATCAACAAATAGCATAGACCTTTCATCTAGAATTCCTGATTAATCTTTAAAGGACGAATTGAAAAATCATGACAGAGTCCATTACAACATACCCACTTAGCTATCCGAATAGGAAATAAGAATTAGGAAACAATACCATCATATTATATCAAACAACTGAAATATAACATGGAAACAATAGTTATACAATAATCTGGTTATTAAACTTATCAAGTGCATGCGAGTACATATGCACAATAGGAGGAGCGATTAAGCTTTACCAGAACAGTTTAAACAGTATCATTCAAATTATCCCGAAGGGATGCTCTCGGCACTAGTTTAGCTCACAAACAACAACCAATACGCCATGGGATAAACCCTGGCAGTTTCTTTAAAAATTTACATAAAGATGTCAGAGCAGCAAAACCCCAAAACCCTCTACCCATGTAAAGGGTACAGGTCTCAACCCTTGCAGCCCTCGGCTATCATAATTTAATCTGTTGATAACCTTGCAGACCTCAAACAAAGCTATATGACAGAGATAGTAAGTCGACAAACCCAAATCCACAACAGCACAAGAGCCAATCTTGATTTAGAAACAACTATTGGGAGGCAATTTTTTTACCTAGAGCCGTGAACTCTGAAGACTGGCAAGATGCTGACCCCATAGCCACGACTGAGAGACCGGGACTCTTGAGAAGGACTCTACAGCCAGAAAACCACATCGACATTAGTTAGCCGAGCTGGTGAAAACAATGTTTAACAGAACACAAAGAAAATAGACAAGATTTAGTGACGGAAAGCATTAAAAATTACATTACAAAACCCTTACCTGGTTTCATCCATGAGAGAAGGGCACCATATCCATGCATCTGGTGGCGTCCGAACTTGTTCATGGCCTGGAACGATAGATAGAACAAACCCACCGGAAAAACAAAGGAAAGGAACGGAGCTATCACCGAGAGAGGGAAGTGAGAATGCAACTGGGTAATGCAAAGTTGGGGAAGATCAAACCTCGAAGCGCAGAACCGTCGGATCACTGCCCAGCTTATTACCCGTGATGTGGCGAAGGATTCGAGACGAGTGACTATGGAGAGTAGAGTCTGCTCCTGCCACGTAGAGGGCCGAGTAGGGGAAAAATCAACATCGTAAGCCAAGCATTAATACAATGGTACAAATCACCCAAATGCATAGTCAATGAAATTGCCAAGTGTGAAGCAATGGTGCTGAGTTTACAGTCACGAGGAGGAAGAAGTCTCCCAAGGAATGTGTGGGGGTTAATGAGCCACAGTCCAGAAAGTACCAAGCCATAAACATTCCCGGAAACCAGCAATCTATCGCCAGAAACTTTCAACAATCGACCGGGGTAATGAATACTGTAGGGACAGGTCATCCGATTGGAAGTTTCCCTTAGTAAAAAAAAAGAAATTTGTTATTGTTTGTTTTTATTTTATGTGCTGCCATGTGTAGGGTGTTTGGAGGTATGACAGTTTGTTTCACGAGTGATTGCCCTTTTCATTATGTACTAAACCTTTCTTGGTCTCATTGTATCAAAGAAGAAAATTATTTTTCATGTAAAAGGTGTCATTTGTCACTCCTCCACCAAGTTGGCCTCAAGTGCAGTCAAGTCAACTTAAAAAGAGATGATCCAACCACTATATATAAGAAGGAATTTGACCTCATTTACTCACTTACCAAGAAATTTCGATATGAAACAAAAAGTAGGTGTGCAGATGTGAAGAAGGCTTGAAGGAGAAGGAAAAACCATAGAGAAGAGAGGATGAACACCAATAAAGAAGTGAAGCTCATTTTTCTCTTCTTTTTTTTTCTATCACATGTGCGATATTTTGAGTTGCTGGAGGGGCCAAAATCCTAGGTCTACAGTAAGGCCCAAATTTTGATGCATTAGGGACGAAATTCATGATTGATGTAATATTGGAGAAGGTTGACTATTGTCGATTAGAAGTTAACTGGAAGGAATACCTTAGGAGGCTGACTTGGTGGATTGGAGAAGGTATTTGCTTTGGTCAAAGGGTCTTTGTTGTCTCATTTGATTTGGTTCTAAAGGAAGAGAAGATAATTTTTGGGTTTTCCCCTAGGAGAGGGGTTTTTCCCTAGCTGAGAGATTATAGCCCATGTCCTTGTTGTTTTGATCATCATTCATTTATGTTTTGGTAGTTTCTTTATGATACAAAGATAAAAAAGAGAGACATAAAATAAGTTAATAAGATTGCTAAAAAATCACAAGTAATTATCAAGATAATAAAATCTTTCTGCCTTTCTTATGTTCTGTTGTAGTGAAAACACAACACACCCATTTTATTCTCTCGTAATAGACATGGGGACCCTTTTTTTCATTGCATGTAGGCTTTGAGTGTGATTGCATCATTTCAAATCTAATTTCCTTTTTAATTACATTTCTTTTATTTTTATAGTCTACCTAAGTTTGAATAAGTTTGTTGTTAATAGACTTTGTAAATAAATTTTTGTTTCAAACATCTTAATTATTTAGATTAATGAATGAAATAGGCCCCAAGACCAAGAAGTGTGCATAAGATTTAAGCCTTAATCATTAAACAAATGGTTATTATATATAAGAGATATTGGAGCTTTAACATCGAAGGAACCCTTTTAAAATTCCTCGATGTCAAAACCCCGATTCATAATAATGTGGAAAACCCTTTTTATAAGCCTTCAGAGTGTTAATTCAAACATCTCATGTAACCAAAGTCCGACCATTATATTAAGGCACTATAATTTATAAGCACTGTCGAAGGACCCACATACCACGTAATCCTCCTCCGCTCCCTTATATCAGAGAATCCCATATCGGAGTTTTGTTATGTTTCACCTCTTAAAAACTCTGAAATCATATTTCCATCCAATTGTCGATATCCCTAAAGGCGTCTAATTTGATATGTTGATATATCACTCTAAAGACCTCTTAACTCTGATATATCACTATGCCAATCTCTGATCTCTGATCTTCGATCTCCGATAAGCCTTCGCTCCAAGCTCTGACATATTATTCGCTTCGATATCTAGATCCGATAGGCGTATTAACATTGTTCTAATCAAAATATCACATCCACTCTCATATCAAAACTTTTGAAATGGTACTCTGATAAAGCCTAATGTTCTATCACCAATATGTTGTGAATCTAATGTGCTTTATCATGACTATTTAATATAATGTCACGTCTGGTATATCGCAACTTTGCAGAGTGTGTCGTGTTGCAACCATTTCAAAACCTCTGATTCATAAAACCTCTGATATCCACTCATTTCCTCCACTTGCCACGCTTTGGTTTGGCCATTGCTATAAAATCTAAACAGTCATTGTTTTAAGGTTTTAAGTTTGTTATGGTTTTCTTTATGATTTGTAAAGATTCGAGTGATTTTTAATCAAAGCTCACTTCTCTGTTGTATTTTGATCGCAGGGATAATCCCATGATCGATTCTAAAATAACTTCCTCTTGTGATTTTAATTGAATAGTTGAACCACTTTAGCACTAAAGAAATATAGGGGTTGTTTAAAAGGCTATTCAGAGAATTTGTTAGAAACTACACTTCCCCTCATTCGAAGACTATTCGAATCTGATCCAAATGAAGCTTCCAATATCTTATAAGTTCAGCTTGCAATTCAATGAAATACATAACCTCCAAATTCATTTACCTTTTTATTTCTCGTTTGTTGAGAAACCGAAGGGATATGTTAACTTTAAAACTCTATATAAATACTTGTCTCTTCAATGAAATCTAGGGGGAGCTCGCGATCACATACAAGGGGCTTTGTAATAATTAGATTTTTTCTTTCGCACTATTTTAGAGCATAGAGAGTTTTATTTTAGACATTGTAGAGAATTTATGTCTCTATTATAACGAGACTTTTCACTATTGCAAGAAATTTCATTAAGGGTCAAAGCTACTCTCAGAACCGTGGTAATAACATTTTGAGATGGTTTTAATTGATTCTTATTCTTGTACACTATTATCAAAACTCGGGATTATTGTCTCACTATTAAAGTTTCATTATTGGTTCTAATATTTATTCTAAACAGTATTATGTTTCTTTGATATTATGCACTATTGTTGTGTCATTGACATTTTGTTTTTGAAGCTTTGTTAAAGCTATCTTTGCAGGGTAGAATGAGATCAGAATCAATCTTAATTCATTAAAGTATTCCTGTGGTGATTGAGAACTATTTATTATTCATTTGGAAGGTTACTTTACTTTCACTTGTATTAGTTAATGTGAAATACTTCCTTTAATTAATAAAAAATCATATGATGAGTTATATTAGTTCTTTCCCCATGTTTTAGTTAATTTTCTCTCGGATTAGGAGAGGGTTATCCCATCCTAGTTTGAGATATGTTTTTCATGTTTTATATTATTTCTGCATTGACATCTTAGGTTTCATCAAGTCCTCTCTTAAAGAGGAAAACAAATAATTTAATTGTGGTTTGATCAACCTTAATTTGATCACACCTTTGTGTTGATATATTCCTTTAATTCACATCTTTAAAGATTGCTATAAAGGAAATGTAAAATGTAATATACTATGATGTAAATAGATTAACTCTTAGTTTAGATTAGTTTTATATTAGTATTAGATAATAAGGTAACTAGACCCATAACTAGTCGGAACCACCTTCTTCAATGGAAAAGGAGCCTCTTTAATTTCCCGACTGGGTGGTCTCCCCTAATGGTGATAACGAACATTTTTTATGATCAACATTTTTGGCGCTAGAATGAGGGCCGACATCTGCTTGGTTTCTTTAGAGATATCGTTTTTAAAGTTTTTTTGATTTCAATGGTTCCTCTTAGGAGACCACTTTGGAGTTTCTTTAATGGACTTCCACCTGATTCGACTCCAATTCAAATAGCCAAACTCTTGTCAAAGAAGAAGTTTAATGGTGAGAATAATGCCTCTGATTATGAAAATGTTTATCAATTTATTTTAAATTGTAATCATTATGATATTGATGAAGGTATCATGTGCAGGTTTTTTACCCTTACTTTGGAAGGAATGACAAAAGACGAGTGCAAAGCCTTACCATTTGCTTCCATACTCACTTGGGATGCTTTTTTAATTATTTTCTTACACACTTTTCAAGATTACGACTTTGAAACCGTATGTGATCAATTGGAGAATCTTCATCGTTTTGAAGGTGAATCATTAGAGAACTCTCGCATTAGATCCAAATTAACTTGTTCTCAATTTAAACTTGATGATTTAACTTCAGAATTTCAATAAATAGGATGGTTTGATAAATTAACTTCTTTCCCTTGTATTCCTAACCCACATGAAACAATTCCAAGCTTTAGTGAATCATCTTCAACTTCCATTAACATGATTGAAAAATCAGATTTGGAGAAACATGTTAATTACAATGAAACTGTTGCGACTATATATGATAGATTTTTCCATTTAATTCATACTTATTATAGTGTTAATGATAATTCAGATTCACTTTCACATGTTAATGAATTTCAATCAACTAACTGGGAACAAGTTGATAATTTTTTACAAGAAGATCACATCAACAAATTTGAAGAATCAATGATCTCAAAATCAGAAAATCAGTAGACAACTCAAATACCAATCGTTGAATATGAAAATTCTAATTTTTGTTATAGTGATCACCTGCAAAATTCAAGACAGCGGGAAAGTATGATCAACAAAGAATTTGAAATTAGCAATGGAGAATACACAGAGGAATCTGCTCATAGAGAGTTTTTTAGGTTCATTATCTCAAACTCTCATTTTCATCTTTATCATGATACTTGTAGGAATTCAGTTCCTATTCATATTAATGATATCTCAGAAATCAAAGAACTTGTTACACATGAATTTCGAGTTGATTATTGTCAAGATAATGAAATACTTAATGATAATTCTTTTAATCTTGGAAAAAATGTGTCGAACTCTTCTTCTTGTTTTGATATGTTTCATGGGAATGCTGAAAATTTAAGGAAAGTCGTGAAATCATTTATGATGAGTACACTGAAAAGTAGGATCTTAATTAATCTAATTATTCATTAAATCCTCATTATCCAATTAAAATTATATTTGAAAACGAAGAAATATTTAATTCAAAAAATGTTCCATCAATCATTTCTCATTTTCAAACTTTTAATCATTATAATGATTTCCTTAATCAAGAACCCATCCCAATCTATGATTCTACTAATGATCACATTACCTTTTCTATTCCTGATCCATTATGTCATGCACAAGATGATGCCGATAACCATTCTGATTTCATTTTGGATAACTCTTATTAGAAAGAAATATTTTCAAACATGTCCCAATTGTGGTATAACAATAATTGTAATTATAATAGAAGTAGTGATTGGTTAGATTTTACTTCTTTCTTTATTTTTCAACTCTTTGGTATTCTATGTTGGTATGTTAAACTACTCGATATTGCACACACACGAGATATATTAACAAATGGGGATAAAGTTGAAATTCAGAGGTTTATTTTTTAATAGCAAGAGCCATTACTCTTCCAATTTTGTCTGATATTCAGCTCATATCAATTTTCTTCTCCTTCTCAAAGGAATTTCCACAAAAAATTGTACTCGAGTGTGTACCTTTACAACATGACCAACCATCTAACATAATTGATGATATTCCATCATATGTATATAAAACTGACAATTTGATGCAAGTCATTGCATTTAAAAGAATATTTTCAAAATTTGCCTTGTAATCCTCTTATTCAGATCACTTCCAATCTCTAATTAATATTCATCCATATTTTTATGATCCCATAAAGATATGGTTGGAAGAAAATCTCCATGAGAGGTAATTTATTCTTATTCTTGTGTACTATTACCAAAACTCAGGATTATTGTCTCACTATTAATGTTTCATTATTCGTTCTAATCTTTATTCTAAACAATATTATGTTTCTTTGATATTATGCACTATTTATGTGTCATTGGTATTTTGTTGTTGAAGCTTTGTTAAAGCTATATTTGCAGGGTAGAATGAGATCGGAATCAATCTTAATTCATTGAAGTATTCATGTGGCAACTGATAACTATTTATTATTCATTTACAGGTTTATTTTACTTTTACTTGTATTAGTTAATGTGAACTACTTCCTTTAATTAATACAAAATCATATGATGAATTATATCAGTTTTTTCCCCCTGTTTTAGTTAACTTGCTCTGATATTAGGAGAGGGTTATCCCATCCTATTTCGAGATATGTTTTTCATGTTTTAGATTAGTTCTACATTGGCAACTTAGGTTGCACCAAGTCCTCTCTTAAAGAGGCAAACCAATCATTTAATTGTGGTTTGATCAACCTTAATTTGATGAAACCTTTGTGTCGATCCATTCCTTTAATTCACATCTTTAAAGATCGATATAAAGGAAATGTAAAATCTAATATACTATGGTGTAAATAGATAAAATCTTAGTTTAGATTAGTTTTATATTAATATTAGATAACACGGTAACTAGACCCATAACTAGTTGGAACCACCATCTTCAACGGAAAATGAGCTTCTTAAGTTCCCGACTAGGTGGTCTCCCCTAATGTTGATGATAGACATTTTTGCAAATCAATATGTTCTATCATGGTATCATAGCTAAGGTGAAGAAGAAGGAAAACGGAAGCTTGAAGATCAATAGCTCTCATCATCTTAAGGGATGATTAAAGAGAATTTTTAAGGTGTATCATAAGGGGAAAGAAGTCTTTCTTTTGGAATTTTGAATATCTGTTAAAGAATACCATTTGATAGAAGGAAGGAAGTCTTGAAAGGTAATATAAAAAAATTTCTTCCCTACAAGATAGTTTGAAGAATAAAACCTATTGACGGCTACAAACATATCTAGTTTTCATCAAGTGTGATATTTACAAGTGTACATATGGCATCATGAATGAAAATTGGGAACAAAGTTCAAGGAGCCTATAACTTTAGAGCATAGAAAGAAAGGGTGGACCTCATCCTTGCAAGGAATAAATTAGTGGAATTAGTACAAGGAAAAGTCAAAGAACCATCTAATGATGTTGGAAAGGAGAAGTAAAAAGAGAATAACATTATAGCCATGAAACTAATTTTTGATGGAGTTAAAGATAACCTAATTCCCTACATATCCACACTAGATTCTTCAAAGAAAATGTACAATTTTATCTCCAATTTATTTACAATCAAGAATATTGGACAAGTGGAAAGTCTAATGAATGAACTTCGAACTATCAAAAGGACCAAAGATGATACAGTGTCCTCTTACTTTGTAAGAATTTCCTGTATAAGAGATGAACTACAAGAAATTGATGAAATAGTCCCAGAAAAGGAACTTGTGATTGTTGCCCCTCTAAGGTTACCAAAGTCTTGGAATGTCTTTGCAACTAGAATTAGTAGTTGGAAAAATTTTCCATCCTTCAAAGAAATGTGGTCTATGTGTATTCAAGAAGAAGCTTGCTTCCCTTGATACTAGGTAAGCAAGAAGATGAAGAAAATACCTCAAATGGCTACTCTGCTCATTTCAAGATGAAAGGATGACATAAGAAGTTTAAAGGGTCAAAGAAAAATCATTGAAATATTGACCTCTGTAAAATAGAATGTTATCACTGTCACAAGATACGACATTATAAGAATCAATGCCCTGAAAATCCTAAGAACAAGAAGAGAGAAAGGTACCAAGCTACAGTTGTTACTAATGATAATCCTCCAAAGAAGTCTAAAACTGAGGATTCTTAAGTCAAAGATTTATTCTATTAAGTCTCATATATCCTTTACTTATAGTATAGGTTATTGTTATAATTCTTGTAGAGTTTCTCTTATGTTTCACTCTAGGATTAATCTTTCTTTTTTATTTCTAGGGTTTATAGATTTAATATGTTTTGTTAGAAAGTTCTTGAGTTTTTAAAGGAATCCCTCACAAGAATAGATTGATGTAAGATCAAGAGGGAGCTTCCCCATTTTTCATAAAAGATAAGTATCATGTTCTTTACTTCCTTTTCATTGTTGATTTCCTTTATATGTTTTTACTTGTTTATAATCATTTCTCTTGTGTTTTCCTTGAAAGGAAAGTTTGTAGGTATACTCTAAAAGAATTCTTGCAATAAGGATTATGGCTAGACTCAAAGGGAGACTCCAAAAGAATAAATAAGCCTTGTTACAAAGGGATCACTTCAATAGGAAACCCTACAAGGTTTGTAAAAGGAGAAACTCAAGGTATGTGTAAGATTACAAGGCTTGTTGCAAGTCTTCATCATAGAAGAAGGTACAGTCATTTTATCTCTAAATTCTCTATATTGTTAACTCTCTCCTCTTGGGTTTGTTATAGAATCATAAATATTCTTATATTGTTAAGGTGAATGATCTCTAGATTAAGAAACCCTTGTCACACTATCTTTTGTTATTTGTTTATTTTGATAAAACCCTAGTTTTTATATTTTTAAAGTTTCTTGTTTATATCTAGAGCATATGATAAAACCCTAGCTTTGAGGGTTCGATGACAATATGTTGGCATTATGATTCTGGTATGGCTCTATGATACAGGTGTTGTACTTGATGGCAACTCACTCAAGTGGCAATGGTCTGTTCAGGCTCTCAAAATGATGGAAATTAAGAGGCTCGCAGGTGAATGGTTCAAAAGGTGCGGACCCGCAGGTTACCCATTCAGGAGGTGCGGTCATACTCGCAGGTTACCCGTTCATAAGGTGCGGACCCCCAGTGCACACACTTCAAGGCAGTAAAGCGCGCTCTCGTGGGGTTTCTTATGTTTGGCTCGTGGTATTTAGCCCACCGTTATTGATTCTATGGTTTTGGCCCGTGGTATTGCTTTATATTATTATTATTATTGAGCCCCATGTTTTTTAGGCCCCTTGTATTGGTTATCTATGGTATTGATCCAAGATTTTAGGAAGAGCTTGCCTATATAAAGCAAAGGAGATCTCTTGGCCAAGTATCTTTTGCAAGTTGAATATCTTAAGATCAGAAATATCGGGTTATTGTTCCAGTGAAGTTAAAAGTGAATCTATGAAGGATAATCTCTCGAGCACATAATCAGATCTGAGCATCTGACTATCGGTGGCACACTGGGGGACTGCCAGTTCAGCCCTAATCAGAGGTACGCAGGTGATTAACGGTGCAAGTACGTGGGTACGCAGATCAGAAGAAGGCGAAGTGCGTGGGTACGCAGATCAGGAGAAGGCGAAGTGCGTGGGTATGCTGAGCAGAAGAAGGTGCAGTGCGTGGGTATGCAGTGCAACAGAAGTTCAGGTGCGTAGGCACAGTGAAAGTACGTGGCCTTTCAGAAGCAGCAGGTGTGTAGGCACGCAGCGCGATAGCGTCTGTGGGTGCGTGGCTACTGTAGCAGTACGCAGCGCGATAGTATCTCGGGGTGCGTGCCTGCAGTAACAGTACGCAGCGTGATCGAAGAAATAGTGCGTGGGTACGCGGTGAGGCAGAAGGGTCTCTGCGGGTATACGCAGGGGAGCAGAAGGTGAAGTGCGTATGAACGCAGACCAGAGAAAGAAAAACTGCGTATCTGTCTTAAGATCTTTTGTTGGCTGAATTTTTCTTGTTGATAAGGTGTTCTGGGTTTAGTTTACTGTTACTGTTGATCTTGTTACTGCAGTTGACTGGGTGATTTACTTGTACTTGATGATCTCTTAATGTTTATGGATCCAATTTGAAAATTCATGAAAAGTGGTCCTTGAGAGAAAAGAAGTAGGGGGTTGTAGCTCCCTTCCAGGAGAGACTGGAAAACGAGAGAGAGTTGTAGCTCTCTGCAGGTTGTAGCCTGCGTACTGGTAAAGGACTGCACCAGTACAAAATCTTTGTAAAAGAAGTTTCTAATTTGAAAGAAGATAGAGACATATTGCAGCAGGTGGTTTTCACCCACATTGGGTTTCCACCTTACATCTGGTGTTCTTTGGTGTGACTGTCTGTTTTTTTTGTTCATTCTCATTGTTTTATGGTATTGACATGCAAAAATAATTCAAAGTATAAATAAGGAAGAATTGGTAAAAGGACTAGATAATA
>APFE030733408.1:0-74380 GCA_000404065.3 Pinus taeda | reverse complement strand
TTCTTCTCAGCACACTTATGACCTTTAGTGTATTTGCTATCACAACCGTAACAAAGCCCTTTTGCTTTTTTTCTTCCAATTGTTGTGGTGTCAACCTTATAGGTTGTGGAAGACTAGGGACAACACTTCCATTTTATAGTTGTGAGTGTTATGCCTCCTAGTTGCCATAATTTTGCTTTCCAGTTTTCTTGCTAACCTGAATGCCTTCTCTAATGAATCAGGTTCCCAAAGGCGAACATCATGTTGGATATTATCCTTTAAAGACCCTATGAACACATCAATCCTATGCTCCTCTGGAATATCTTTTACCCTTATGTTCAATTTTTGGAACTCCTCCATGTGCTCCATTATTGAACCCTTTTGTTTGAGACTTATCAATTGGCTAAAAAAAGTGTTGCTTTTTGTATCCTCATAATGTGCTATCGATTCTTTCGTAAAAATTTCCCAAGTGATAAATTGTTTACGAGAGCAAAGCCATTGATACCATACAAACTGATTTGGTTCCAAATATAAAGTTGCCATACGTACCTTTTGTGTGTTTTGCACATTATTGAGATCGAAAAATTGCTCCATCTGTAATATCCATGTTGCGAGATCCTTGCCATTAAACTTCCTCATATCGATTTTTGGAATATAGTGGGTCTTCGATCCAACATTATAGTCTATGGAATCATGATTAACGTTTCTTTTGTTCTCATCATGAGTTTCCTTTAGCACCTTTTCACCATTAGTGACCATTCCTTGTAGCAACTTATTCATATTTATTGTCAATTCTTCCATCTTATCATCCATGGCATCAATTTTAGCGTTCATGCCATTCATCTTAGCATCCATGCCATTCATCTTAGCTTCCATGCCATCCATCTTAGCTTCTACGCCCTTCTTTAAACCATCCATCTTAGCTTCTACATCTTTCCTTAAACCATCCATCTTAGATTCTGTTGCTTTTTGTGCAAGTGACACTTGTTGGACTTGTACTTGTAATTTTGATATATCATGTAGCATTTCTTCCTCTTCTTCATGAGTCATGCTAGATCTTTTAGGTTCCTTACTAGGTGTTTGCATTTTCTTTCCTCGGGGCATTAGTTATTGATAATAATGCTCTACTATGCCCTTTGAATTCCTTCAAAGTAAATTTCGAACCAATATTAAGCAAACATTTAAAAAAATATACACACCTTTTTTCATTTTGTAGGAGCTCGATATTGCCTCTGATGTATCTTTGTAGTTTTGGATCATCCAGTTCTAAAATTGTGACCTGTGGTAGCCCTTTGTGGCCTCTTTCCAATGCCACTAGTCTTACCCCAATTGATTTCTCCAATGAAGAGTTATGCGAAATCTCCCACAGTGACCTGATTATAGACTAGTTCAGTAGATCGAACTTCTATGATGTGCCACGAGTCACTATTTAAACCTTTGGCTCTGAAAAATATATATAAGAAGCTACAGTCCATCCTCTTTCTGCACCTTCTTACAAAATTTCAATCCAATGCTCAGAGAAAAAGTTATGACGATTTTCCCCAGGTCACCTATTTGGAATGTAATTTAGGAGTCTGCAAAAAGCCCAAATTCCTCAGACCATATCTCCGCAAATATAGCACAAAAGGCTCTGAAATGCGGACCCGAGATTTAGCGCGATGTATTCTCAAATGAGGTTTTTTTTCAACTTCTCAAACGTCGCAGAAAAAAAGTTATAGTGAAAATGCCACGATGACCTGTTTGGAGTAGAAAAACCCTAGAATCCAAACCTCTGATACCAAATGTTATGAACCAGCTCAAGAAAAGATAGAAAAGATAGATCAACGCCTTAGAATTTAGCCTCTTCGAGGGGGAAACCTCCTTTACATTACATAAATGAACAATTCTTGGATGATTCAAATGACAAAACCTCCTTTCTATATATAGGAGTCTAAGGAGTCACAATATAACCCAGCCACCCTAACAATAATAATATAAAGCCACAAAAATAACAATAGAGGGATTCTATGGGGCATAGTAATAACAATATGGGGGCAATAGGGGCGCAAAAATATTAATAAGGGGTACAACTACAATAGTAATGGGGTAATCACTAGTATTATGGGGACCCAACAATCATGCACCCAAATAATAGCAAGCAATCAGTAGTATTTTGGATTGATATGATAAGAGACACTAGTAATGGCCAAGGGTTAATGGATTTCGCTTCTTCTTTCCTATCAATTGGTTATTCAATCTTGAATTTTTCTCCTTCACCATGTTATTTTCCAAAGGCCCAGTGTTTATTTCAGCTCAACAAAGTTGTCAAAGTGGGTGATTGGTTTCAGTTTGAATATTATTATGAGATTAGATTATATGGAGTGGAAGCTTCCCCTTTCAGACTTCCAATTTTTGTACCTATGAGGTTGTTTTCACTAGCGTTCATTAGGAAAAGATTGAATGTATATCACATACATTTTGTGCCAGCAAAGAAGGGGTATTTGGTCAAATTACTAAAGACTGTGGGACCCTTTATTGTAAATAACAGACAAGTTGCAGGAGAGGTACAAAAGCTATTTGAAGAGATGGATTTACAACTAGGTGAAAAATGGGAATATGACCCACATCATATTATTTTGAACATAAGGGTGGAAAATACCTATGGTCCTTTTGTTCATGAATCTAAACCAGAAATAAAAATGTTGGCAAATGGGAGAAAATCTACTTTATCATGAGAGATGGAAATTGAGACTCCTCATCAGAGTGAGAAAAACTTAAAAAGAGGTAGTTAGGATGTCATAGATTTAGAAGAGGAAACTGAGGGAAGTTGAAAGAAGGATAAGTTGTTTGAAGATGGTGTCTCATCATCATTTCAGCTACAATTAGAAGAATTTGTCTACACACCCTCCTCTCTTCTTCCTAAAGAAGCTGGCCAAATTTCAGTCACTATGATTAAACAAGTGTACTCCCAGATTAAGGAAATAAATAAAAAGGTCAGAGAAAATATGGAGTCACAGGTGGAAGCACAATTTGTTCCAGACTATCAAGCCAGGTTGCTTTTGTCTATGGAGTTGGAAAGAATCAACTTAAGTTAGCTTTATTTCACCCTTCTTCTTTGAATATTTCTTCTTCTTCTAGTTTCAAGACTGTTAATTTGATAGTACATGCTAGTGAAATTACACTACCTAACAAAATTAATCTACATAGGAAGATTGGGGAATTAATTTATAGTGATTTGAAGAAAACCTCCTTGGCTTCCAGCACAATGGAGACCTTATTGGAAAAGGTGTTGATACAATTAAAATTGGAAAAGGCTGATTCAAGAGCCTTAATTTCATAAACTTAAGAATTGAAAAAGATGGTCATCAAAATTGGGGTTAATCCAGAAGACAGAAGTTTCGTTCAGAAATTGTTTCAGGGAGCAGAAACAAAAGTTTAGGTATTGAGAAAGAAGTTGAAGATACTTGCAATAGAAAATATAATGGCACCTAAATTAGCACAGGTAGAAAAGGGGAAAGATGTTTTGACTGAGGAGATGATAAAGAGAAATGGTGAAGTTGTAAATTTGAAAGAAATAAATATTTATCTACAACAGAAGATTGACTCTCATGTTTGGATAGTTGTAATATCATCTAATTCAAAATATCCAACTGATAAGTTGACGAGAGTCATGACAAAGATGAAGATTTTAGAAAATTAAGTAAAAAAAGCACAGAGAGACTATGAAATTGCATTGAAAATCCTCAAAGGTAATGAAAGTGAAATAGCCATGGCTATGGAGACTGCAGAGAAATACAAGGATGATTTGCAAGCTACTTCTAACGAAATCAAATATTTGAAAGAAAAGGTGAAGGGAAACATTTCCCTTATAAGGGCTAGGAAAATTCTTTGGAATGACATTATTCATACTGTTAGAGATATTTGGGAATCATTGTCCATAGTGGAAGAATAAAATATCATCATCATGGACCTAGAAAATATGATTCTTGCAGATAAACAAAAGTTATAACAAATACCTCAGTTCACAAATAAAATGATAGATTTCCTTAATTCACTATCTTCTCAGCAGTTAAGGGAATTAGGTTTTGAAGACAAAACTAAATATGTATTATAGATAAACAAAGTGATTATGAAGAACCTCTATAGGACAACAAAGATAAAGTTAACAATGGTCAAGGCATTTGTAATGAAATTCAACACTGATTTTGATAAGATAACAAGAGCAGGTCTTCCTTCATGCTAGGACCAACAAGGTAATTTATTACCATTGGAAACCTACGAGACTTTGCTGGTGGAGGAAAATAGTAAAATTGGATATACTCATGAAAGAACAACAATGTTGAAAGGAAAAACTATTTGCAAAGAGATGTTTAGTTAATATGGTTGATTAGAACACTTTTTGTGGACAAACCAACATACAGTAGAATTAAAAATTTCAGGATCGCACAATCAATATTTGAAAGAATTCCTAGTCCTAATACAACCATATGGAGAAAGTGCAGGGAATTGATGTCACCATCAAAAACTACTACAGAAGAAAGACCTTCATCCGAAGCTCAATATCAAGTCACCAAATAAAACAACGCCACCTATCATTCAAAATCATGTCATTCATTTTTGGATCATGTATTAATATTTTACTTTTCATGATGTCAATTTCGAAAGAACTATTAGTTTTAAATTAGTTAGGAAGTTATAAAATTTTGGGTATTTAACAAT
The DNA here is from genome assembly GCA_000404065.3 of Pinus taeda. Lineage (NCBI taxonomy): Eukaryota > Viridiplantae > Streptophyta > Pinopsida > Pinales > Pinaceae > Pinus > Pinus taeda. Next base: position 69,703 of record APFE030733408.1, on the reverse strand, counting down.
TTTATAACTTTCCTTTAAAATTTTGTATAAATATTTTTCAGCGAGTGAAATGAGGGTTTTCGGTTTTGGACCTCATAAGAAGAAAATAAATTTTATATTGTTATCTTTACATGAAACTAAATAAAGAAGTTTGAAGTGTTCCGAAACATCTGTTGAGTACAAATGTATTTTCCATTTGTTTCATTTAATGTTTTCTTCATAGTAAAGAGTAATGAATCCGCTAGTCTTTAATATTACAATTTTGAAACCAGTTTTATGTAATTTAAAGTTAAATCCCTTAAAGATGCACTCCTCTTTCCTATTATGTCAATTACATTTTTCTTTGAAAGTGAAAAACACGGATTCTGCATCAAGAAACCTATGTTGGAGGCTTTTCATTATCTTTATGTTTCTTCATTCATTTAAATTGTAATCAATATCAGAAGGCCACTTTAGACCAAGCGTTTCTTTCCATTAAAGATTAAGAAGCATTTCCTTTAAAAAATAATCTATGGGGTTTGAGCAATGGGACAACCAACTTATATTTTTATTATTCTAAATAAATGTCTTTGGCACTGACCTCTCCTTAGTCGAAGGTTGTCTTCCAAGGTACAACACCTTCTCTATCCATGCTCAAAAATTTGTGGCATTAAGAAATGGAGCATCTTGATAACTTGTGATTCACCTAGATCTACCTTCAAATGATCAAGCTACACCAAAATGAACCAAATCTAATACCACTTGATGGAAACCATATCACTACTGAGAGGGGGGATGAATTAGTAGTGCTAGGGTTTATAAAATTTTATTTATTTTTCACCAAAATACTAAATGATCAGTATCCCAACTTGTCAAAACAGATCTAAATATGTAAAATCAACATAAAAAGTCACACATAAACATCATCAAGATAAACATGCACATGAAGACACATGAAATTCTAGTGGAAAAACTGAAGAGACAAAAAACCACCCTGTTTATGTTGTGTTGCACTGAATTTTCTATTATATGTCAGAAACTATTTACATAGATCAATTGGACACTACTAGCTAGGAGACTAGGAGACATGACCCCAACTATGATTTGATGGCCACCAGTAGCTAGAAATCCATAACTTCCTATCATTTTTTGGTTGGCCATTACTAGTAAGAAGCCATACTCCTATCTTAGCAAGCCACCACTTGTTGAAGGCCCCAGCCTCCTCAACCTCTATTCGGATATCGTTTTAGAATTTTTAGACAGGGACCAAAATGGTTTGCTCAACATGCACACAACAAAAACATCTCAAATATGTTATTTAATCTCTGACACTTTGTTTATCAATGCTACAAGTATACAAGAGGCATCATGATGCATTGTAGCTCCTTTTCTCATACCACATCCAATACTACCATAATATATTTATAATATTTATTTTAATCATAATCTACCAAATCAAAATCATTAATTACCAACCATACCACATGATGACCATATCAAATGAAATAAATTAATTACCATTTAAGGTATCAAACCAAATACCATGGGAAAATCCTTGGTAATTTCCCATGGTTTTCCTTTCTACTCCTCAACATTTCATAGCTAGACATATACAACCAATCGAACACAAGCATCAATTTATCATCACATCATTAAGACCATCTACAATAATAGTGCACCTCTCACTCTTATCAAGTGTGTTATAATTCACCCCAGAAGACTAACAACCAACATTATAACACTTTGTCTTCAACAAGGAACCTACGTTACTCGTTATAAGTATGTTTTGTCAACCATTGTTGCAACTTTGCTTCAAGTATAACATTTGACCATTAAGAACATGCTTATGACCCAATACAAAACATATGACTTCATGAATACGAAGGAAATGAAGCTAAACACTTATTGACATCAATGGAAACAATATACTTCCAACGTTAGGCAATAAATCACACAGTGTGAATTATGTGGAAAAAATGTTTATGCAAAGGTAAGGAATGAAAGGGCATGTAGAGGTGAGAGGAGGTAAGGCACATGGAAAGGAAAAAGTGTATCATATGGGCTTCACTGGGGGAGAAAAATGATACCATGTGCATTCATATTGGGGGATATATATTGAGGAAACATGGCATAATATATTCAACGTATAATAGGAGTAAAGGAATTTTATATTGGCATGTATAAAAAATGGAGCTTAAAGTTAATGAAAATTTTATAAAGGCATATAGAAAATGTTAATGAAAGAATGGATACCTATAATATCTAGTTAAATTAGGGGGTTTTGAAATTGGGAAGGTGTATTCTATTTGTATTGGTAGGGGGTTAAATAATGTGATTTTTAGAGGTATTTTCCAATATGTAGTCAAATTAAGGGTATTGTTTAGTATGGCATGAACGCACGTGATATTTTAGAGGTTCATTGAGTGAAGCCCCCATGGAATGTGTGGAGGCAAGGAGAGGTAAGTGATGTGCATAGGTGAGGGGAGGTAAAAAATTTCTTGGAGTTAATGAGAGGTAAGGGTTATGTAGAGGAAACAACATGCATAGGAGTATGCACCAAACTTAAACACAAAGAATGATAAAAAATAAATTAATTGTTAAAACATATATGTAAAAAGTGTAAGGAAATTGTGAAGGTGTTAGATGTGATATGAAATAGAAATAGTATGGAACTATTTCTAAGTATGGAAAACAAAAAATAATGAAAAATGGGTAAAAATTGATGGTAAACGGAAAAGGTAAAATAATAAATCATAAATGTAAAAGGTAAATAGTAAAAAAATAAAAATGGAGAAATGAAACAACGATAAATTAGGTAGAATGAAAATTACCAATATCATAGGTGAATGATCTCCATTTTATATTTCATAAAGTGCTAGATGTAGCTGAGACATCGGGCTATCGATTGAAAGGATGAACATGATAAAAGCTATCACTTGAAAGGATGAACATGATAAATTTCATTCTTTATGATATATTTTATTTTCTTCTCATTGTTCAAAAGAGAAACCATTCATGTTGCTCTTGCATGAATAATATTTATAGTTCATTAAAATTGAATTAAAGATTATTGTCTTAGAATCACACAATTTGATTTGTTAAATGGTAACACATCAACATTTACATAATTTAGCACCAAACAATAACTTAGAATTGAATTTAATAAATATTCATGTTGTAACTAGATCATGGGTATGACAAGAAAATTAACATTATAGAGCAAGTATCAAGGCACGAAATACCTAGTATTCCATATCAAGATGTTGGGAACTAGGAAGAACAAATGAAATGAGCACCTTAAATTTTTTAGACATAACAACTTTGATCAATATGCCGCGTATAATAAAGAATGTTGGGTCAATATAGAATCCTAGAAGAATTCCTTGGTCTACTCAAGGAAAAGCAATCATTCAGTAGACTAATTGAGTTGATGAATATATTAATGGAATGCAATGATGAACAACAACTAATTAAACACCTTCACTACCCTAACCATGAGAAATTTTATGATGAACACAATCCTCAAGTAAACCTATAAAGCAATGGACATATGGTAAACCAAGTGGTAGTTGACTTTTGATCTTAGGTGAATATCTTACATAGAGGAACGTGGATTATGTTGTGAAGATTGAATCTTTGGAGGAAAAAAATCTAAATAAAGTTGGCATGTCAATGCTTCTTGGAGCCAATTGGTATAAGGAATATTCAAAAACTCATAATGGGTATCCTAATTCTTGTCAACATCAAGGAAATAAAATTACTTGAGTGTATACAAAAATATTCATCTCTTGTTGGGAGAGAATGGGGACAAAAAAATAAAGATACCATCTCCCTAGAAATGTATAGCATCTAGTTGAAATGAAATAATATAAAGATCACTATTCCTTTGGACCCAAGAGAAGGAAAGCCTTGGATTGAAGCAGGGAATGAATCTCAAGTGAAAAAATTATACCAATTTTTGCATGAAAATAAGGATAAATTGGAGCCTAACATCGAAGGATAAATTTTAGTAGGGTCACTTCTATATTTTGGAAAACAAATTGACACTAAATTATGTTAGTTCTAGCTAGAAAACTATGAATCGATAGCAAAATATTTTTTCAATAGAAGCAATTCCAATTAAAAGAAGGCAATCATCGTTTCTAGTAAAATCAATCCAAATTGTATATGAGGAAAAGATTAAACAAACCTTGACTTTCGTTCCCCAAGATTTAAATTTTGAGTCGAGTAATCCTTTATGCCTGAGTGAAAGAAACTATTTGAAAACCCATGTCAATGAAGTATCTAGTTTTTTCAAGGATCAAGGTCAAATGCATAGGATTTTTAAAACATTCACTAAGTAATAATCTCGTTGGTGGGATACCTGTGCAGCCTAACTACAAACTTAGACTACCATAGACAACTACATTTTTGAATGATTTGGAAGAATGAAATGGTCCACAAGAGTCATTATTTCAATATTTAGTCGGGTATGACGCTTTCCAACTATATTGAATGTTGTAAGAATAATGGGAAAGAATTGGGCATAAAGAACGAACTTGTTTAGCCACATATGTTCTCATGTGCACAAGATGACTTTCCACAATTTGGTATAAAATTGAAGAGGCACCAAGTGAAACCTTTACAATTTTAAAATAGTATGAGTAGAAAGATGAAATAAAACAAAGTATCACTGAGCATTCTTGACTTCATTAGATAGGCCAACCATTCGGAAAAAAAAAAAAAAATGAAAGATGAAGGTTGAATATGCTTCAATTTTGAATTACGTAGAGTATCCTATTAAAACCAAGCCAACCAGGTAAATTCCTTACTTGACATAGAAAATATGATAATGCCAAAGCAAATTTTTATGTGGAAAAAGAGCCACCATGAAACATAGAAAAATGTGAAAGCAAAGATAAATCAAAAGAAGACAAGCTAGAAAACCTTCAATTTCCACATGTATACCAGGAGATCAGAATTGACAATAGACAACTTGAGGCATCAAAAGAACTATAATGGATGGATGTAGAGCTAAAAATTAAAGAAATCGATATCTCTAGTGATGCTTGACCAAAAATGGTCTGGCTCTGGGACTATTTGTTAGACCAGAAAACACTAAATGTATCAACTTACTTAAGGAATATCATGATTTGTTTCACTAGAGAAAACAAAGATCTTAACAGACTAGTGAAGGAGATGGGGGAAATGAAAATTGACTTCATCCAAGGAACCAAGCTCATTAAAAAAATACTTGATAAGCTATCTATATAATCCCATAGTCCAAAAGAGATAGAAGGAATGATAGCAGTAGCAATTATCTATCCTATAGAAGATTTATAATGTGCAAGTTCCATGGTCATGTAGCCCAAAAATACATGATCCAAAAAATTAAGAATTTGCATTGACATCAAAGGGTTAAATAAAGTGACCATAATTAATCTATTCTTGACTTCATTCACTGATGAGATCATAACATAGGTTGCAGACATGATTGTTACTCTTTTAAAGATGGATTCTCAAGCTATAATTAATTTCCAATAGTAATAGAGGACCAAGAAAAAATGAATTTCATGTTTGAATTTGGTTCCTTCACATATATAGATATTCGATTTGGATATTGAATAATGCACCATCATTATTTTCAAGAATCATGGTTAAGGCCTTTCAAGAATACACCTACAAAAAAATGGAAGTCTACTTTGATGATTGGATTATGTACACTTTATTAAATTACCATACAAAATGGCTCATATTAATGCTTGAATCTTGCAAACAAATACATTTGTATCTCAATATCAAAAGATGTGTATTCACCACTCCACTTGGAATAGTAATCGGTCACAATGTATGTAATGAAGGAATTGAGGTCAACATGGCATAAATAAAATTCATAATTGATTTGAAGCTTTTGATTAACTAAGAGCATATAAAAATATTTTTGGGGCACATTAGTTACTATAGAAATTTAATTTTGCATATCTTTGACATCACATTCCCGACAGATGATATTTTAAAGAAATATACTTTCTATGTTTAGAGAAAATGGTTCAATGAAGCATTTGAGTTATTAAAACGAAAATTGGTGGAAACGCCAATTTTAAGGTTCCCAAACTGGGTAAAAATATTCCATGTCCATGTTGATGCATAGAATGTAGCAGCTGGGGATGTACCATTCCAACCCAACAACAATATAATTGGTGATCCAAATAGTTATACTATCCAAAAGCTAAACAAGGTAGGGTGAAACTACTTTAAAATAGAAAAGGAAGCACTTGCTATGGTAGCTGGTCTGCAGAAATTTAGGAATTATCTACAAGCTAATATGTTCACATTTTTTACCAACCACCAAGCCTTGAAATATAAGTTGAAAAAAATATTTCATCAAGGAAGAATTTTTCAATGACTCCTACTATTCCCAGAATTCGAATTTGACATTATCATGAGACCATAGATGAAAAATGTCAGACTCGATCACTTAAGTCATGAAGTAGGGGAAGAACCAACCAAAATTAATGATAAGCTACTGGATACACACTTGTTCAAATTCAAATATACTTTGACTAAGCTACCAAATATAGTTGAATTTGTACATGAAGGAAAATAACTTGAATATCTTCTTGAAGAGAAAAATATAATATTAGCAATGAAGGATGCCCCATTTAGACTTATGACTGGTTATGTTTATAAATTGATACCTAGTGATGTTCTTCAAAGATGCACCGTTAAACATGAATGATAGAAAATTATTGATGAGGCAGATAAGGGCCCAATAGGTGGCCATTATCAACCAAAGACAACAATAAGGAGGATCCTTTAGGAAGTAATATAGTGGCCTACTCCATTGAAGGATTGTCGAGAACTAATTAACTAGTGTGATAAATATCAAAGATTTAGTCAACACCTATGAAAGCATGACATGCCCTTAAATTCGATAAATACATGTTTATCTTTTTAAATATGGGTTATCACTTTTTTCAGTCCATTCCTTATATGATAAAAATGAAAAAGTTCCAAATACATTATTATTGCAGTTGAGAATGTTATTGAATAGGATGAAGGAATGTTGGTTGACTCATGTAAAAACAAAATGTATTCATTTATGAAAATATTAACACAAGGTTTTGGTTCCCTCTAAAAATAAGTAGTGATAGGGGTACCCACTTTGTAAATGCAACAATTCAAGTTTTATCACAAAAACTCATGATCAACCATGAAAATATGACAATATATCATCCCTAAGAAAATGGAGTGGTTAATTCATTTAACAAGAAATTGCATATATGACTTACAAATATCTATGAAGTTGGTCAAAATCATTGGTATGATAAATTTCCACCCATTATATTGGCATGCATAACAACATATAAAATTTCAACTAGTCATGAACCATTTAGACTAGTTTATTAATAGGAAATTGTCATCCCTTTCCAATTCATGATGAATGTAGCTAAAGTTTCACTTGTCCTTAAGTATGAAATCAATAAATAAATGAGTGAACACATCCACCAACTACATATAATCGAAGAAAATTGAATTCATTTACTACATCAAAAAAAGGTGCAACATGTTATCACTCCCTAATTTCACAAGGTTGTGGAGATAAACTCATAGGTAACCACAAAACCACATACAAAGCTGGTACCTAGCCCTTGAAGCTTCAGAAAGGGATCTCTCTATCCGATTTAAATTTTGTCTTAAGGTATTATGCTACTTATTGAGTTCTAAGGTTGGTTTTTTCAAAGATTTGGTTGAAAACTGTAGGGAAAGTCCATTGGGCAATGGAGGCATGAGTCTTTGGGTGATCAAATGAAAAAATGATAGAGCAGTTGTAGCAAGGTAGGGTAGGCAAGATTTTGGATCTTTAGAGAATTTGTGGAGTGAATGGGATGAAAATGATTTAGGTTCAACCAAATATAGAGCATGCTAGGATGAATTCTATACTTAATGTTAGAGTGAAAACATAAATATTCTTTATAAGCCAGAGCAGACTGTAGTTAAACAAATTCAACCCTTTATATTCTTTAAAAAATAGAGACAAAAATACATATGGAGAGCTTAGAAAATAAAAATTTCACCTGAGAAGGAACATCACCAATTTCTTGACACAGGAATCCAGGAACCAACTCTTTGTATTATTGAAATTGAACACTTCAATACATGCACAACTTACATCAAAATGTTCACTTTCTTCATACAAGTTCCAACCTTTTATAAGTCCTATTTCTAAATATTTATAGAAAAATATTACATCTTAGGTCTGACTTCAAAATAAAAAAATATTTACAAAATAATATATGTTAATGAAATAGATATTTAAGATATAGAAGAAGAAAAATGGGGAAAATATGTTGAAATTTGCTACGTTGTTGAGGCTACGTAGGAATCTGGTGATGACTATTGTTATTTCACTGCAAATGTTGTTCCTTTGATGTAGAAAATGTTGTGCTTAGTTACACTTCACTCGATCAACTCTAGAAATTGGTGTTACATTTCTGCACTTGGGATAGAAAAGTTAACCATATTTTTGAACCTTTCATCCACTTCGTTGTAAGTGTCAAAAGTTGGCTTATTGACAAAAAGGTCATGGATTTCATGTTGAATATTAAAATCAAACTATATTCCCTGTATGAATCCTTCTCCGCTAATAACTCCTTTGGTCTTTAAAAAACTGGAAGATTCAACACCTATGTTGCACAATTGTTCTTGGTACTTTTCTAATGAGATCAATTTTCCATTAGAATTCCTCATAGTAGGTAAACCATTTTCATGCAGTAGTGTGAATTTTATGTTGAACCTCCTGACCTGCAACTCAAGGCCTTTTCATTTGTTCTCCAACTATATAATCAAATTCCTTTTTGTTAATAAACTCTTAACCTCCATGGATATTGTTGTCCTATCTGGAATGTCCATGTCTTCTAGTTCCTTTTTAGTCTTGGGGTTCAACAACTTGATAATATTTCGTGTCTCTTTTTCTATATGCTCCAAATATTCCTTTTTGTTCTATATTTTTGCCTTGACTCTCTACACAAGTTCCTCTTGCTCAAAACTAATTTGAATTGAAGGCCACATATCTGTTACGTTGGCATTTATGTTTTTCCAAATGATGTTCTTAGCCTCTGCCAACATCTGAAGGAAGAAGGACTGGTCCTCATATTTCTATATTTTTTGGATGAACTTGTAGTTTTTCTTCATTTATGTCAAATATGCATTGTCATTTTTAATCTTATTCTCCTCCATCTGAGTTAATATTGCTGACAATTTCCATTTCTCGGCCTGAACTAATGACAATTCATCCAGAGCTCTGGTAAAATATTTTGTAGTCTCAAAATATGTCGCCTTTGTTGAAATTTTTGCTACTGTATCTATCCCTGATGTGGATGCTCCCGCTGCTTCAATGGTGCTTCCATGTCCTACTCCATTTTTTGTATCTCTGCATTCTGCTCAACCACTATGGTGACTAATTTTTCTTTCTCCATTTATATATTAGCAACCTCTTTAGCATGAGGATGTTCTATGGATGGTAGCTTTAGTCGCTTCCTCAATGCTTGAACCTCTACCTCTTTTCTCTTTATGATCTCTTCTTCTGCTTTGATATCAATAGGGTCATGTCGTACCTTTATGATCAAATCTTTTAAAGATTTGATCATGATCTCCTTAGCAAATGATGACATCTTATCAATCTTTAACTGAGAATGCGTGTTGTTTAAAGATGACTATAATTTTGAAGTAGTCATGGCTGAACTGGTAAGTGTTGAGAAGATCAACTCCCCTATTTGCTTGTGTAAATTGATTTGATCAATTTCATGTATATTCCTGGTACTAATTGAGAAACGGGAAGATTTGTAGTCTTTAGAACTTTTGAGAGCTGCTACTAAAGGTTCCATGAAGGTCATTTAGAACTGTGCTTTATTTGAATCAAATGGAAAGAGTAATCTATGTTGTGTTTTAGTTGTATGCTTCCAAAATTTAGAGTAGGTGGAAGCCTTCATTGCTTCATTCTTCAATTTTATCTCCCTGTGTCTTGAAAATATACTCTACTAAGTTGAAATTTGGGAACTGGACAATACTAGAGACTGGACTGTTGTTTCTACAATAGGTGACTATATTGTTTCTTCTATTTGAGTAGAAGGAGTGACAGGATTCCCTGATAAAATCACTATGGTTGAATGTTGTGTGTCCCTTTCCTCTAAAGTTTCATCTTGGATAGTAATTACCTAAAGCTTAAACTAAGGATTAACCTGAGAATTTGACTTTTGAGTAGTATTTGAGTATTTTTTTTTCCTTTTAAAAATAATAAATTCTGCATCTTTATTTTCATAATCAATAACTGACATGGCTACTCTTTCACTTTTTCCCTCATTTTCCTTGGGAGGAGGTGTTTGCATGGATGATTAACTAACCAGCTGTTCTTTGGCTTCCCATAAAGTGCCCTTTATCCATTCCTCTTGGTTAGCATATTATTTGATTTCATGCCTTCATGTGTTTGCATAGGAGGTACTTTTCTGCTCCAATCTAATCTTTGAAATGATTCCTAGGGGATCATAAGACCAAGATAAACTCAACTTGAATTTCATTTGACTCAAATAGAATCCATTTCCTTCGTTGCAGCTCTGGTGTTGATAATATAGGGCCCTATATGAGCCTTCATCTCGAACTATGTTTTCTTTTTGTAGGAGACAAAATGCAGTTCGTCCATGTTTAGCATTTGCCTAGTGTATTCTAATTTTAATATTCTAATTGGTACAAACATTGGCACACTATAAATAGGTAATTATGATCCATATACTCTAATATCAATGTAGTTCTAGTATAAATACCAGTCTCCAACTTTAGCTTGTTTTGACAAGTGTAAAAATTTCTTTATCTCTGGTGAAATTCTTGCGATCGGATTACTACTAAGAAAACATAGTCAGGTATGAAGAAATTTGTCAACAAAATCAGTATAAGAATACTCCTCTAAGTTATTTCTAACGAGAGAAGCCTAGTGAATCACTAACTAAGGGTTACCTTCGTTGTTTGTCTTTTGTAGAGGAAGCCTGAACTTGCCTAACTAATAAAATAACATGAGGTAAACCAACACTTACTGATACTTAAATACACCTTCTGATTTGAAATTTATAAACAGATCATGGATTGAGTTGGCTAGAGGCTGATTGTAATTGAAAAGAATTGGTGGTTGTTTGCCAACTGAAAAAATTGATAAAAGTCATAACACTATCTCATCTACCCATTGGTCATTAGGATACCCAAGAAGTCAGGTTACCATAGAAATCACCTGTTTGGACATTTCTGGGAAGATTGACACTAGATATGGGGGATTGGTCTAGGTTAGTTGAACTTTTTCTAGAAGAAAATACTCAAAACTTTGGGCTTTGTAAGGGAATGTTAGTTTTTTGTACAATTCCATTAAGACATCTGTAGAAAAAGGATGAGTGGAGGCTTGATATTTAATTTTTAGGGACTAGAAGATACTTTAAGGGGAAATGGAGAAAATGACTTCATTATTATGGGAAATGACAACCTTTTGACGTGGAAAATATCAGAGATGGCACTAGATAGAAAATTCAGGGAAAACATGAGTTTGGGCGAAATGAATTGAGGGAGAATGATTCCCAAATGTTAAGATCATCACTTTTATCTATGAACTTTTTATTTTCCCAGTTAGGGAGCTCATACAGGTCAAATTCATATTATGTCTCAATAATCTTATATCGGGTGTCTATCAGGGGAGGTTTGTCAAAATCTGGGATTGGGGGATTTGTAGATCTCAGTGTTGTTAATCATGATCGTTGACTCCAATGAAACATTTAACAAGAAATGACAAATAACCATTTGTCGTATTATTTTATATCAAATAAATAATAATCAAATCAAACATCATAACCAAGGTCTAAAACTTTAAAAATTAGACATTTTTGAAATTTAAAAGCAACATTTTTATTTGCTCGCTACAGGAGCCCAATTTTTCTTTATTTTTCTAATTTTTTATTCCTTTCTTTTGTTTTTTCACATATATGTCAATTTCTTTATATCCCCTATTTTATTTTTTCTTTCTTTTCTCTCTTTTTTCTTTTTCTATTTTTCTATTTTTCTTTTTCTTTTTTATTTCCTTTTTTCCTTTGAAAATAATTTGCAGAATGAAATAATTATTTACAACATCTCATGATACAAAATCAATAGAAAATCATCAAATGATCCTATAATTATAGGACCCTAACAGTGGCTCCAATTGCGATTGCATCCTCCCTATCAGGTTGTCAAAAACACTGTAGAACGGTAACCCTTGTCCATTGGGTAATGGTTCACTATTCTTATTTTGTAACTGAATTTATTAGCTTTTGTTATTAGAAATATTTGAAGCAACTCATCAAAATCTTAGGGCCTTCTTTGTAGGCTTCAATTCATGATTTCATCTACCCTCACTTGCCGTAGAATGATAAAATGATATTTATAATGATGTATGAAAATTTATCTATCCTTGAGTGAAGTAGTGCTTGAGTAGTATGCCATTGACAGGTCCTCCTAGAAGTCCTTCTCCAGTCAAATATTTCAGTAAGAATGCATTGCTACCTTGAAAAGATTCAATTTTATAGGGTCCTTTCCGTAGACTGTCAAATTTTCCATGCTTACCTTTCTCTTCATTTATGGGGTCCCATCTCAAAACCAGATCACCTAGTTGGAAATCATTTTCCTTTGTCCTCCTATCATGATTTTTTTTAATTTTTGCTTGAATTATCTGAGTTTTGTTGTAGACTTCCTCCATAGTTTGCTCCAACTGTATCATTTGATCTATTCATTTTTGTACATCTATTAGGCCTCTGTTTTGTCTTATATTTACTTGAAATCTCTCATGTTGTTGTTAGTTAAATGATTATTGTTGCAAGTATTTGTTTCTTCACTTGTTTTAACAGGATTAAAACATTATTAATAGAGGTTTGTATATTGCAGGTTTAAAATTGATTTGATCATGCTTTTACACATGGTATGGACCTACATTTACCTGCACGTATCGTGCAATGGATTCCTGCACCAGTGCAAGCATGTTTTTATGGCTTCCTGCACTCTGAAGGATGCACTCTAGAGGATTCCTGGACTACACTCATATTCCTCCCCTAGAGTCAAGGAATGCGTACATATATTAAACATTCAAATCTGGGCGCACTGATCTTGTATAGTTCCTGTTCCAGTGTAACATCAATTTTCAGTTGGGTTTCATTATCTGGGTGTTCCACATCAACGAGAGAAGAACAAAGGGAAGACTAAAGGTTGTGCATACGCTTGCATCAATTCTGATATTTGGAATCATCAATTCATTCTTTAGCCTGAATAGGGTTTAAGATCCAGGAAAACGCTTTCCACCTCCGCTAGTTTGGTAGATAGAGAAATAATGGAGCAATAATTTGAGAAGTTCAAGCAGCAGTTTGAAGATTCTGGAAACGTGAGGGACCGCCTTCGCATTATTGTTGCTGATATTGACTCTGGCACTCGTCTGATGCAGGTTGTTCTTCTCCAAGTTTGTTATTCACCTCATACTCCTAAGATTTTGAAGAAGCCAAAGAGCCACATTTGGCTTGATAGCATTAGAGGCATTTTTCAAGTTGATGGCAGTTATGGATAGTTGGAAAGAAATATAATTTGCTTAACGTTGTTGGTTGCGGAGCTGATTCAACAGTGTGTGAGGGATTGATAATGCATAATACAACATTCATTGCTATAAAGCGCATGGAAAATGTATTGGCAAATTATGAACTTGGAAAGAGAGTGCTCTAAGAAGTTTGTATTTTGCATCGATTAAATCATCCCAATGTACTTGCTTTGATTAACACTTTTATAACATCATCTGAGACACCATCTGGAACAGATGTTTATATTGTCACAAAATATGTTGACAAAGCCTCCTTGTATAATTATCTGGATGTTCACGTCTTCCTTGGTGAGAAGATGTGGAGAGATAGGAGTGGCCATGGATCTGTCTCTTTTCATTTTGGATTATAAGCCCATGTCCCAGTTCAATGATATGAAGGAGAAACATCCAAGGTATAATCCTCTGAAGGTTATTGGCGAAACAGATGTTGGATTGGTGACGTAGTGTTGTTTGTTTGGGCATGTCAAAAAATGCTGAGATAGGGCAACACAATCACAGGCATCTTCATATTTGGACAATTTGGCATTGAAGATGAATGCCAAAGTGGGGGGAAGTAATGCAGTGCTTCTTCATAGTTTGTTTCTCTAGTTACCGAGATTTGGCAGTGACCATGTCATGTACATTGCACAAATGTCAATCATCCTGGATCATGTGATAGTACGAGTCCTTCCATTGCTACATTGGTTGGAAGCGTCAACTGGACCTAGTGCAATCACTATAATGTGAGAATCATCTACCGGAGTCACAGAGTGGAACACATCCAACAACTCTAGGAGATGTCTAAGGAATTACTGGACGATTATTTCAAAGCAAACAAGAAGCTACCTGATAGGATACTCTTCCTCAGAGATGGACAAATTGACTCATATAGATGTCAAAATTCTTATCCAACAAATCCTTGAAGGTTGTTAGATGTAATTATCGTGCTCCAGAGGAGTTGTTCCATGAATAATAAACTGCAAAACGACTTTTATATCTTAAGCTACAACACTATGATAATGCTTATGGAAATTCAAGGAAGAAGTTGGTCCACCCACATCATCATTCCAGGAAAAGAGGAATGATTTACCAGAATCAATTCCTATTTCTACATTTAGTTACAAACCTAAGTTTATTCCTGGAAAATTGTTGAGTTCGATGATCTGCGCCTCCTATATTTCAATTGGCTGATGTAGAATCCTAAATTGTAATTAGATGCCTATATATAAGCTTAGAATTTCCTGGACTAGGGGAGTTATTCAATCAATTAATCTGTCGATAGCATAAGAACACACATGCATAAAAGGAATGCATAGAAGGGAGGAGAAGCCGGTCCCAATGTAGCATCATGTAGATCATATCTTATGGATTGCTTCTCTTGCTTGGTAGAGCTATGTGTTTGTCTGCATAATGTAAAAGACTGATTTTAAATATTAATTGAATCATTTCTTTCCATGTTCTGTTTATTTATTTGTTGCATCTAATGATTTTAATTCCTGTGTGAACCAGGTTACGAATAGAGTGTGGGAGTTGGTTGGGTTGGCCGCCAGACTAGCTCTACACCACGCTGCATCTCTTAAATTAGACAACATTTAAATTTCCATTTACTGTGTGAAGTTTATTTAATTAATTACAGTCTCTTTCCTTCTTCAAATTGGTGTTATTTTATTTGTTGCATTAAGAATTGTGCTTGCACTCGGAATATTTCCTTATATCGAATAAAGATTGTGTCCCTTCAGATTGCTTGAATTTACAAGATTGGCTTATGCATTGATGCTCTACCTTTATGAGTTGTAATGTGCAACTTGAATCAATTGTATTGATTCAGACCCGCCTAAGTTATGTACCAGAACCTGAGATTGACTTGAGCATTCATGGTTTCGAGGTAATAACGCATTCATTCAAACTAAGCTTACAGGAAACCATATGTTACTCAAAAGAAAAGATCGCATATATATTTCTGTCATTTTAAATCAGGATGCTTGCAAAGTTGACATTTATCAAAAGGAAACTACCTCATGTTTGAAAAACGATAACGTTTATTTTCCATTGTAATTGCCTTTAAACTTCTTGATATTTTTACAAGATTTATTTCTAGGGACAGGAAAGGTGAGAAAATCTATCAATTTCTTTCATAAGTTTATTTACACATTAAATTTACTTGTTATGTTTCCAAAGCTTTCAGGTTAATTTTGCATAGAGGTAGATGCAGTAGAATTAGTGTAGGCATGATGGTTTTGAATTTCTCTTGAATTTATTCCATCATTTACAATCTTTTTGATATTGTGTCAGCACTGCATGGTTTCTAGTTCTAATTTCCCTTTTCTTTGCTCTTACTTAGAATTTCCTTTCGCATTGTTAAATAGTACATGATTTCCTTTTATTTCCTCCATGATTTTGATTTCCTAGCTTTATGTTTTCTCAAGTTCCCTTTTAAGTGTAGGATTTCATTTATTGTGCAAGTTGGACTAGAATTTGTTTTGCAGGTTGTCAGGGACTGTCTCTAGCATTTCCATTGCTGCACCTCAAAGCTCACAAAATTTCCGAGTTGAAAAAATAAATGTTCGTACATTTATAAGCCCTATATTTCACCCAACATTTTGGTGTTGTTGCCAGGGAGGTGCTTAGGGGATTGACCTTGGTGACCTAATACATTTGGTTTCTTCCTTCACCTAATTTCTCTTGCAATTTTATCTTCTTTGAATTTATTTCTTTCCTGCACTATTTCTTTAAGGTTTCTCATTTTATCTGATGTTGTAAGAACTCCACACCCTACATATTTATACACCATTCATGTGCTAATGAATGTACCAGTTGGCTTGTTAAAAACAGGAAAATGGTATTTTGAGGAATCATCTAATGAGGAGTTTTTATGCTGCTGTAGAGACATGCAATTCATTGAATGGAGAATTAACAAGTGAAAATTTTAATATTTTGATTGAACATAAAAATGATATTATTAAATATTTAATTTTAAAATATGATGATTTTCAGGAAGAGCAAAAGAAGGATGACAAACCACTGCTTATCTTTTGTGCCAACTGTAGAAATAAGCACTTCCTTGGAAAGTGTCCACTTAATAGCCTAAAATTTTGCAAAATTTGTGAAGAGGACCAGTCTACATAATATTTCCTAGCATTACCAAGATTACTAAAGGCACTTAGGAAATCAAGTAAGGAATCAAATCGACTACTAGCTATACCTCAAAAAACCCATCACCATTTGATACTTGGAATAATTTTTATTATCCTGAGCAAGTTCCTCAACATGTTTATAATCATGCAATTTCATGGAAAACTTTTAATCCTCCTCCAATTTAATATCCTACTTCATGGCCACAGTGGCCCTCTCCTTGGCTCTCATCCTCAAGCCAGATATCTCCATGACCTCAAGAATATTTTGGGTCCTGCTCTCTAGGGAAATCTCCCATGCAAATTCAATCACTAGAGCATCAACAAAAACCAAAATTTATTTCCAATGCACCATCAATTCATCCTCCTCCATAGTCCCAGCCGCATGTGCAACCTTACCCTAATCCTTTCCCTAACCCTAGTCCATACCCTCATCCATACCCTAACCATATTTCATACCTTAGAACTAACCCTAATCCTTACTATAACCATAATCCATACCCTAGTCCTAACCCAAACCCTAATTCATACCCTATACCTAACCTTAGTTCAAAGCCTAACCTCAATCCAAATACAAAGCTTAGTCCAAGCCTTAACCCAAATCCTAGCCCAAACCATACCTTAAACCCTAATCTAAACCGTGAGTTTACACCACAATTTAAAACACTTATTCTTCCCGCTATAAAAAAAATGTCACATCTTCCATGTCGGGAAAGGGAATGTATTTGGAAACTTCCCCCATTACTACAAAACATTTACCCAAGGAATATTTAATTCAAATACCACCATAGGAGCAATGTTTCATTGAAACTTGTTCTCAAAATGTTGTTAAAACTCAAAACCATATAATATCTCTCAACCATTGTTGTCAATTTGAAAATCAGATATTTGAGCCTGAACTTGAGGGATTTATCTTTTGTCTTTCACCAGATTTTTTGTGCCTCCAAGAGAGTGGCTATCAAACTGTGGAAGATTTGCATCGGTTGAAGAATCATAAATATGTGGATTCCATTTAATCATGGTTTTGAGCAGTCATCAACCCATCTTATTTCCTCATCATTCGAAAACTCTTGGTACCATGTCAATCAAAGCAATTGGTTTCTCACGCTTTGGTATGTCTTGAAGTATATTGTTTAAAACTAAGTGTGAGTGTAATCAACATGTTTTTATGCACATAGCTTCGTTGGAACTGCCCCTACAATTAAAGGTGATATTTCTTTCTTTAAAAATAAGGTAGGGTATATAAGAATAATGAATAAAGATGTATAAAAACACTCTTGAATTTGTGATTCCCTAAAAGAACAACTTTTGAAATTTCTATTATTATGCACTCTCATGGTAAGACCTATCAGAATAACTTCACACTTAATGCCTCATATTTTAAAGTGACTTTGATCATGTATTAATATGTCAGTGAAGGATATTGTTATAAATTACATGTAATACTTTTCTCCTATTCTAAATAAACTATCATCTAGAAATTATTTTAAAGTCCCTCTTCAAAAGGGTTGATGAAAACCTCCTATGGTGGACCACGCCTACAAAACTCTAATAAGCTTTCATAAGGAACCCTAGAATGATCAACTCAAGGAATATTTTTAGTCATTATCCAAGATGTCTTTTTTAGTATTTAGGGTAGCACGATCAACCAATAAAGAATAGTAATTAAAAACTTTTCATGCCATCTTGCACTCTTGAGGAGTAGATTTACTTCCCCACCTATTAAGTAACCTATCTGAGGTTAATCATAGTCAGAGATTTTATTTTAAACATAAACAAATTAGTTAAGGGATAGGAGGTCTCATGATCAGCCGACCTACTATGATCATGGGTCCTAAGGAGAATGACATTACCACACTGGTCACTGAGCCAGGGTAATGGCTTTTAGTTGAAGAAGTTGGAAGACAAGAGGTCTCATTGCGAGCCGGTTTGTTCATTATTTTTAGTTCTTGTGAATGGGAGTCATTAGCTGGTTACCAAGCCAAGACATTGGCCCTCAATTAACTTCTTAAAAGAGAAAAAGTAAATTCCCTTAAATAACTCTGAGTCTATATCTAATAGGTGGGGCACAAGCATTTCAATTGGTTAAATGGTATCCCCATTGAGGCTATAGATGATTGTTGGAAGCAGGGCCATGGTTGTGGTATTAAAATTAATTCTACACTATAATTTACTTGGTTCACTGTCAATATCTTTGAGAATGGATTTAAAATACTTTTGTTGTTATACCTGGGAGTTCTATCTTTTTGGAATTATTTTTATGGATGTGGGACCCTTAGTGTAGGTAATTCACTATGCCCAGAAAAGAGGAGCTTCAACTATACATGGATAATGGTAAAATGGTAATTGTAGGAAGGTATTACTATGTTTACTTTTAACACCATCACTTTTAAATCATGTCAGTCATGTTTATAATGAGGTTTCTTAAGAGAAAATTCTAACCAGAGATGCCTCTGAGATATTTTTCTGGAAATTTTAAAAGCTGGATATTTTTTTATTCAAGTAATAACACCATCCTCGAAATTTAGTTTTTCCATAGTAGCTTTTGCTTTATATTTTCTTGAAATCAGGCTAAGCAAATAAAGAATCAAACAAACACTTTGTTTTTAGAACAAGTCTTATTCAACACAGAAAATGTGATCACACAGAATTGTAGGAACATCATTTTGAATGCGTACAAATGTTTCTAATTTTGTTTTTTTACAAGAGAGTGGCAGTATCATATTTCCTTGCATGAGGACATGCAAGATGGTCGGCATGGGGGAATGTTGGGCCTTTGTTTTGTCTTATTTTTACTAAAAATATCTCATGTTGTTATTGGTTGAATGATTATTGTTGCAAGTATTTGTTGCTTCACTTTTTTTAATAGGATTAAAACATTATTAATAATTTTTTGTTCATTGTAGGTTTAAAATTGATTTGATCATGCTTTTACACATGTTATGGACCTACATTTACCTGCCCGTACCATGCAATGGATTCCTGCACCAGTGCAGGCATGTTCGAGTGTAGGCATATTTAGTCCAATCATGTTTTATGGTTGCCTGCACTCTAAAGGATGCACTCTAGAGGATTCCTGGACTACACTCATATTCCTTACCTAGAGTCAAGGAATGCATAGATATGTTAAACATTCAAATCTGGGTGCACTGATCTTGTACAGTTCATGTTCTAATATTACATCAATTTTCAGTTGGTTTTCATTATTTGGGTGTTCCACATCAACAAGAGAGGAACAGAGGGAAGACTGAATGTTATGCATACTCTTGCATCAATTATGATATGTGGAATGATCCACTCGGTGTTTGGGCCAAATAAAGTTTAAGCTCCAGGAAAATGCTTTCCACATCCACTAGTTTGGCAGATAGAGAAATAGTGGAGCAACGATTTGAGAAGTTCAAGCAGTAGTTGGAAGATTCTGGAAACATGAGGGCATGCCTTCACATTATTGTTTCTGATCTTGACTCTGCCACTCATGTGATGTCAACTGATCTTCTCCAAGTTTACTATTCATCTCATTCTCCTGATATTTTGAAGAAGGAAAATAACCACATCAGGCTTGATAGTGTTAGAGGCCTTTCTCAAGTTGATGGGTAGTTATGGACAGTTGGGAAGAAATATAAGTGGCTTGAATTTGTTGGTTGCAGCGCTGATTCAACAGTGTGCAAGGGATTGATAAGGGGTGCTGCACAATTCTTGCTATAAAGCACATGGAAAATGTATTGGAAAATTATCAACTTGGAAAGAGAGTGCTTGGAGAAGTTTGTATTCTGCGTCGATTAAATCATCCGAATGCACTTGCTTTGATTGACACTTTTATAACACCATCTGAGACACCATCTCGAACAAATGTTTATATTGTCATGGAATATGCTGACAAAGGCTCCTTGTATAATTATATGGATGTTCACGTCTTCCTTGGTTGGCAGGTTGGAGAGATAGGAGTGGCCATGGATCCGTCTCTTTTCATTTTGGATTATGAGCCCATTTCCAAGTCAATGATAAGAAGGAGAAACATCCAGGATATAATACTTTGAAGCATATTTCTGAAACAAATGGCAGATTGGTAACGTAGTGTTGCTTGTTTGAGCATGTCAAAAAATGCTCAGACTAGGAAACACAATTGCAGGCATCTTAGTATTTGGCTAATTTGGCATTGAACATGAATTCCAAAGTGGGGGGAGTAACGCGGCCCTTCTTCATAGATTGTTTCACTATTTACCGAGATTTGACAACAACCATGTCATGTACATTGGCGCAAATGTCAATCATCTTGGATCGGGGGATAGTATGGTTACTTCCATTGTTGCAGTGGTTGGAAGCATCAATTGGCCCTGATGCAATCGCTATAATGCGAGAGTCAGCTACCAAGGTCACAAGGTGGAACACATCCAACAACTCTAGGAGATGTCTAAGGAATTACTGGACTATTATTTCAAAGCAAACAAGAAGCTACCTGATAGGATACTCTTCGTTAGAGATGGAAAATTTGACCCGTAGTGATGTCAAAATTCTTATGAAATGGATTCTTGAAGGTGGTTACACATAATTACCGTGCTTTAGAGAAGTTTTTCTATGAATAATAAACTGCAAAACGACTTTAAGATCTTAATTTGCTGCACTATGACAATGCTTCTAGCAATTTGAGGAAGAAGTCAGTCCACCCACATCATCATTCCAAGAAAAGAGGAACGATTTACCATAATCAATTCCTATTTCGACAATTAGTTACAAACCTAATTTTATTCCTAGAAAATTATTGAGATCGATGACCTGTTCCTCCTATATTTAAATTGGTTGATGTAAAAGCCCAAATTGTAATTAGATGCCTATATATAAGGTTAGAATTTCTTAGAGTAGGGGAGTTAGTCAGTTAATTAATCAGTCGATAGCATAATCACACATAGGCACAAAAGGAATGTGCATAAGGGAGGAGAATTTGGTCCCAATGTAGCATCATGCAGACCATATCTTATGGATCGCTTCTCCTGCTTGCTGGAGTTAAGTGTTGGTCTACATAATTTAAAACACTAATTTTAAATATTAATTGAAGCATTTCTTGCCATTTTCTGTTTATTTATTTGTTGCATCTAATGATTTTAATTCCTATGTGAACCAGGTTACGAATAGAGGGTGCAATCTGGTTGGGTTGGCCACTAGACCAGCTCTACACTACTCAACATCTATTAAATTAGACAAAATTTAAATTATCATTTACTGTGTAAATTTTATTTAATTATTTGCAATCTCTTTCCTTCTTCAAATTTGTGTTATTTGATTTGCTGCAAAAATAATTTGATTTGTTGCATTAAGAATTGTGCTTGCACCGGGAATATTTCTTTAAATCGAATAAAGATTGTGTCCCTTCAAATTGTCTGAATGTACAAGATCGACTTATGAATTGACACTCTAACTCTATGAGTTGTAATGTGAAACTTGAATCCATTGAATTGATTCAGATCCATCTAATTCATATTCTAGAACCTGAGATTGACTTGAGTGTTCATGATTTCAAGGTATTAATGGATTCATTCAATCTATGCTTACAAGAAACCATCTGTTACTCAGAAGCAAAGATCGCATATATAGTTTTTTCATTTGAAATCAAGATGCTTGTAGAGCTGACATTTATGAAAAGGAAACTGCCTCATGTTTGAAAAACGATAATGTTTATTTTCCATTGTAATTGCCTTTAAAATTCTAGACAGTTTTACAAGATTTATTTCTAGGGACAAGGAAGGTGAGAGAATCTATCAATTTCTTTCATAGGTTTATTTACATAGTAAATTTACTTGTTATGTTTCTGACGCTTTTAGGTTAATTTTGTATAGAGGTATATGTAGTAGAATTAGTGCAGGCATAATGGTTTTGAATTTCTCTTCAATTTATTCCATCATTTATAGCCTTTTTGATATTGTGCCAGCACTGCTTGGTTTCCAGTTATGATTTCCCTTCTATTTGCTCGTACTTAGAATTTCCTTTCGCATTGTTAAATAGTACAGGATTTCCTTTTATTTCCTGCATGATGTTGATTGCTTGGATTGATGTTTTCTCAAGTTCCCTTTTAAGTGTAGGATTTAATTTATTGTGCAAGTTGGACTAGAATTTGTTTTGTAGGTTGCCATGGACTCTCTCTGGCATTTCCAGTGTTGTGCCTTGAATTTCACGAAATTTTCAGATTGACAAATTAAATGTTGGTACATTTATAAGCCCTATACTGCACCCAACAACATCATTTGGCTCCACTTGTGTTTCCTACAATAACTTTAGGATTCGAATTTTGAAGGGGGTCGGAAAATTTGTATCCACTTCATATACTAACTGGAAAGGACTCATTCCAATAGATTGGTTAGTGCTAATTATGTCAGCTCATAGAGCATTAATCAACTTCTTGTTCTAGTATTTCTTGTTTTCCTACAACAATTTCTTTATAATGTTGATTAAACTCTTATTAGAAGGTTCAACTAACGCATTCCCCTGAGGATAATAGGAAGTAGAATGTCCTAAGTTTATGTGATACTTGTGAAAGAAATCAATCACTTTCTTTGATTTGAAAGTAGCAGCATTGTTAGTAATGATTTTATGTGGACATCCAAAGCTCGAAAGAATATTACCTTCTAAGAACTAAATTATGAAAAATATGTAGATAGTCTAGTTGGAATGGCTTCAATCCATTTGGTGAAGTAGTCAGTAGTTGTGAGGATCCATTTTTGTTGATATGAATAACTTGTATGGATTTCTCCAATAAAATATAAACCCCATTGTTGAACCTCCACTGAAATTGGCTTTAAAGGTAAGGAAAAACGTTTTCTCTTTCCTTCAAAGATTTAGCACTAATGGCATGTTGAAACTCTCTTATGAACATCTGCAAACAAGGTAGGCTAGTAAAAACCAGGCCTTAGGATTTTTTTTTTTTGTGGATTTCTAATATAAATGTTCTCCATAGTCCCCTTGTTGAATGTCTTCCATGACTTTGTCTACTCCGTCCTTCAATAAACAATTCAGTGAAATACCTCTATTATCTTTTCAATACACAACTTGATCTGAAATGCAGAACTTCATAGCTTTTAACTTGAGGAATCTATCTTTGGTTTTTGTTAAATCAAGAGGAGCTTGTAAATTTTGTAAAACAAATACAATATCTGCATACGAAGGAGAGGTCGCAAATGCTTCAAATACCTATGGAGTCACCAACTCTTCTTGTTAATTAAGTACAACTATAAAAGTTTTGTCCAATGCACGGAAATTTGCCTCTAGCATTAGTTTGGCTAATCCTTGACCTTTGATGAGTTTAATAGGACTTATCTCAATGTCACATTCTGAAAATAATGCAATCCATTAGGCTCTTTTTCCATTTGGATTAGTCTGACTGAGGATATCTTTTACTAGAAAACTTCAAACAAATGCAATTATGTGGGAATGTAGAATGTACACTTTGAAGCCTTTTAGTGCCTTTACTAAAGAAAAGGATTGTTTTTTCATGATATTTACTTTAAGGAGGCATATCTTAAATCTGTGTTGAAGAATGCTATAGGTTGTTCATGTCCCTCCTTATTGTTCTGCAACAATACTGTTGCAATAGTATGTTCTAATGCAAAAGAAAAAATCATGAAATCTTTAGTAAAATTGGGGCTAATTAAAATAGGAGCACATGTCAAAGCTAACTTTACTTCAGTGAAAGAATTTTTAGCCTCACTATTCAATTTTATCTCATTATCCTTTTTCAACATATTTTTAATTTCTCTCAAAATCACGGTTAATTTTGGGATGAGTCTTCTCAGGAAGTTGATACTTCCAATGAAAAACTAGATTTCTTTTTTGTTCTTGGGAGGATAAATCTTCATTATGGCTTCAACTCTGTTGGCGTCTATTCTGATACCATCTTTTGAAATAATATAACCAAGTAGCTTTCCTTCCTCTAAACCAAAAATATATTTTTTGGGGTTCTAGGAAATACCTTATTTCCTGCATTTTCCAAAAACCTTCCTTAAGTGGAGCGGATGATCTTCATCTACTTTTGGAAAATACAGTAATGTCATCCAAATAAATCACAATAAATTTATCCTTCTCATCTGCAAAATCAATATTCATTTCTCTCTGGAAAGTGACCCCTGCATTCATAAGCCCAAAGGGCATATTGACATACATAAAGGTTCCCCAAGGTGTTGTCATAGCTATTTTATGTTGATCATCAAGATGTACAAGAATTTGGTTATATCATGAGAAACCATCCAACAAAGAAATCCTGCTGGAACCAACTAATTTATGTAAAATGTGATCCATTTTAGGTAGATGGTTGTTATCCTTGGAGAAACTTTGTTCATATTCCTGAAAATCCACACAGAGCCTTATTTCTCCTATCTTTTTCCTAGTTGACACTAGATTTAATACCCATCTTGGCATCAAAAAAGTTTTTAACATCCTTTTCTATCAAGGGTAGAAGAACTAGATCTACCCTCCTTAATTTCTGCTTGAAAGGTTTTGGGTCTTCTCTAATGGGAATGGTATGTTGTATGATACTAGCACCATATGCTTTTAGATCTTCATAACTCCAAGAAAACACATCAGAAAATTCCTTTAAAAGATCAATGCACTTTTCCTTCCCTTTGGGAGGTAAGGACTTTGACAACTTTACAATCTTAGGATTTTCCTCAACACCTATATTAAGCCTTCAACCTTAGCTCCTACATGTTCTATGTTAGCCTTTTTAACATCATTAAAATCAAACAACTCTTCTAATGGCACCAAACCTCTTGGTAACACATTATCTTCCAATTGTAGAACCTCAAGTTCTTTTGTAATGTTATCAGTCTCATTTAACATTATTTCAATTATATCATCATCTACATAGTTATCTGCATCAATATGTACATTCTCAAACTCTTCTTTTAACTGCAAAAAAAAATCTATCTACTTATCACTACCCTAAACCTGCCAATGTCTAATGTTATCTGGAACAACTGGCCTATGCTTCACTTCCACCTCAAATTTTCTATTAGGATGAATAGGCATCTTACAAGGGTTGGCTAAGGTAGCCAATGCATCAACTAAAATATTTTGAGCCCTAGGAATCAAAGATAACTGATATTCTGGGAAACACTATAGAAAATCTAAGACAACATTCCTATAGGACTTTATTCAAAAGCGTTTAGCCTAGTACTCACCTTTGATTTCACTAATGATGAGTTTAGAATCACCATGTACAAAAATTCTTGTGGCTCCCAACCTTTTCAAAATTTTTAGTCCTAAAATTAGTGTTTCATACTGAACTATATTATTTGTGCATTGGAAATTGAGCTTGTAAGAATATCCCTTTCCTATACTTGTTTGTGAATTTAAGACCTACATGGCTGCCCCTACTCCTTCCTTACTCACTGCCCCATCAAAATCCATATTCCAAATGGCTTCACCCTCTTCATCATCCTTCCCAACATCTAATTTCATCTCCTCTATTTTGTTCAATTCAATTTTTAAGTCTGACACTTCCTCTTCTCCACATATGTCATTATATAGGATGGAGTCCATATCTGAATGCACATAATATAGGGGATAATTATTTGGTTTGTATTTGTTTCTTACGATATGCTTCATTAATGCTTTTATATACAACCTTCTCTGTTTTCCAAAAACAAGCATTGTATCATATATCATGTCCATCTGCAAGGTACCCTGTAACTTTGCTCCCAATGATCTTGATAGCAGTCGTCCATATTTGGGAGGTATGCCTACCACTACAATGGCCATTACTAAACTCTTTGTTGGGATTTGATCAAGAGTCACACATAAATCCTTGGTGAGACCTAAGCATCTTACTTTGCTAGAATCAAAAGAATATAAATCTTTGTAGGGTCTTTTTATATCTAATCCTAGATTTTCCATAATGACTCTAAGCATAATATTGTGTGAGGCACCAGAATCAAGCATGGCATTGTATAGAATGTAGTCATGGATGATCAAACTGACATAGAAGGGTGTTACACTACCATCTTGAGACTTTCCTTGAACTTTAGGTCATTCATTGTTCATCAGTTAAGTTGACTGTGTTTGTTCCCTCCACTATCTTTAGTGCCTTCATGACTTGAGATCTATATCTATTCTTGTTAATTAATTATGTCAAAGGAATAAAAATTTCGACCTTGGCTAATTCATTTTCAATACTAAACGATGTTTGAGGTTTTTGAACTTCCTTGATACTCACATCATGTTTTTTATAGGTATCCCTTTGAGAATCATCCTTTACATGACTGGTGGAAGGGGCATCACTCAGAATCTTCTTGGGATGATTTGAAACAGTTTTCTTACTTCCCAAATTGTACTATTTGTGTACCTCCATAATAGCATTTTGGTATCCATTTTTATAATCATCTAACTGTGCAGGGATGACTTATGCCTATGATATCAAGAATATACCTTGTTCTTCCTTAGCTAAGAAGATATTGTCAATTCCTCCCCCAAATAGATTTATCTAATTTTCTTCAAGGTCCTCAGCTATCTCAGCTTCTTCATTTGCATAATTCTCTTAGAATGGAGGTCTAATTTGTTGTTGATCAGCTGAGCCTATTTTCTCTCTTTGTTTAATTTGGGGTGGATTCTTCCTAAAATTAGGATTTATAATTTAAGGAGCCCCTTCAGTTTCTCTTGGTGCATCCCTTCCAGTTCAACTTATCCTTTCCATCAATCTTTCCATAGTTTTAACTAAGGTGTCTAACTTTGCATCTGATGAAGAAGAAGAAGGTTCTTCTTTGATTGTGACTCTTCTCTCCAGCTTTAACCTTTCTCTATTTGCCAATAAATTGGCTTCCACACTAACAAAATTCCTTTGCATTTCCTCTAAGGTAGGAATAATTCTCTCGCTTAGTTGATAAGACACATCTGCACCAAAACCATCCAGAAATTTGATCAGAGCTAGTCCTAGTGGAGGTTGTATTGCTGTTAGAATAGAATTGTAAATGTTATTGAACCTAGTGCAGTAATCTTGAACTATTTCATAAGGAGATCTCTTTATGCTCTCATATTCAGCCAAAATTTGGAGTGGATTCTTCTTTACTTCCCACCTTGTGATAAAACTTTCGATGAAATTGTGGTAGATATACAATACTAGCTGCTGGAAATTTGCTAAACTATTTCTTAACTTCTCTTGTCAAACACTATACAAAGAGTCGCATTTTCACATCATCTTCATCAACTTCTTGAAAATCTAAATAATCGTTCACTTTGTATATGTGTTGTTGTATTGTGATTGGACCTGTGCCATCAAATTGAGGTATTCAACTGTAATAACCCTATGGCAAGGCATTAATTTGTCTAGGTAAGAGATGGGGGGCATAACGAGTCGCCATGACCAGTAAATCAGAATGGGAAGAAGATGAAACTATAATTGATGTGGATATTGAGGGTTGCAAAGGGGGTGTGATTATACTTTGTTGAGTTGGCATAATAATAGTAGGGATGGTAGATGAAATGGGGGAAGTGGTAATGGGAAATATTACTGGAGGGTAAGTAGTAATAGGAGAAACCACTGGAGGAGTTGGTGATGAAGCAAAGGAAGAAGAGGCAATTGATTGATCAGTAAATGTTTTTCTAAACAACATGATTTAATTTAGTCACAAAAACTTCAAGCTTATTAAATTCCTTTATAATATCTTCATCAGAATCTAGATTAACAGGTTTATGTGTTGATATATAAGGTGTCAAAACATTTTCATAAAAAATTATTTCAAGGACAAAACTTTCTGACTTGCTTCAAAAAAGACTGTGCTCAAAAGCTAAGTCAAATTCAATATCCTCTATAGTTATGAAACTTTCAGGGAGAGAATTAACTCTGAGCAATGGATTATTTCTTTCTTGGCTCTCAGTGAAACTCTTCTTCCTAATAAGTTTCTCATGATTATTTACAATTTTAGGTGGGTTAGGACCTATACGGGATCTAGTGTAGATCTTTCTCAGAGCCAAATATTCAATAGATTATTTACATATGGATGTATGTACACAATTTGGGTGGAAAAACAACTTTAATAACATTTATTTCACAGTCAAACACTGGAAATAGCTTTAAGCATTCAAAGGAATTTTTAACAGGGAAATAAAGAATTTTGTATCAGGGGTTCCCTAGTGGAGTCACGAGAATGTTATCACTCTGTAATTTCCCAAGGTTGTGGAGAGAAATCTAGAGGTAACAACAAAACAACTTGCAAAGTTGGGACCTAGCCCTTCCAGCTTCAGAGAGGGATCTCTCTATCTAATTTAGATTTTTTCTTAAGATATTAGACAAGCTATTGAGTTTTGAGGTTGGTTTTTTCAAAGATTTGGTTGAAAAATGTAGGGAAAGTCCATTGGGCAATGGATTCATGAGTCTGTGGGTCATCAAATGAAAAAATGACAGAGAAACTATATCAGGGTAGGGTAGGAAAGCTTTTGGATCTTTAGAGCATTTGTGAGTGAATGGGATGAAAATGATTTAGGTTTAATTAAAGATAGAGCATTTTGGGATGAATTCTCTAATTAATGTCAAAGTGAAAACATGTTTATTGTTTATAAGCCAGAGTAAAGTGTACTTAAACAAATCCAACCCTTTATATTTTTTAAAGAATAAAGACAAAAAAACATATGGAAAACTGAGAAAATAACAATTTCATGTGAGAAGGAACATTACCAATTGCTTGACATAGAAATCCTGGAACGAACTCTCTGTATGATTGAAATTGATCACTTCAGTACATGCACATCTTACATAAAAATGTTTGCTTTCTTCATACAAGTTGCAACCTTTTCTAAGTCTTATTTCTGAATATTTATTGAACACTATTAAATCTTAGATTGAACTTCAAAAGAAAAAATATTTAAAAAATAATATATGTTAAAGGCACATATATTTAAGATATAGAAGAATAAAAATGGGGAAAATATGTTGAAATTTGCAGCACTGTTGAGGCTACGTAGGAATCTGGTGATGACTATAGCTATTTCGCTGCAAATGTTCTTCCTCTGCTGCTAAAAATTTTGTGCTTCAGTTACACTTCACTCAATCAACTCTAGCAATTGGTCCCATCTTTCTTCACTTGGGATAGAAAAGTTAACCATATTTCTAAACCTTTCATCCACTTTGGTGTAAGTTTCAAAAGTTGTCTTATTGACAAAAAGGCGATGAATTCCATGTTGAATATTTAAAACAAAATTTATTCCCTGTATGAATGCTTCTCCACTAATAAGTCCTCTGGCCTTTACAAACTTAGAATCATCATCACCTATGTTGCACAGATGTTCCTAGTAGTTTTCTAATGGGATAAATTTTCCATTAGAATTCCTCAAAGTCGGTAAACCTTTTTCCTGTAGTAGTGTGAATTTGTTGTTGAACCTCCTGAACTGCAACTCAAGGTCTTTACATTTGTTCTCCAATTGTATCATCAAATTGTTTCTTATTAAGACCCTCTTAACCTCCATGATTGTTGTTATCCTATCTAGAATTCTCATGTCTTCTAGTTCGTCCTTGGTCTTGGAATTCAATAGGTTGATAAAATTTTATGCCTCTTCTGGTCTATGTTCCAAATCTGCCTTTGTGTTCTGTATTTTTTTCTTGACTATGTGCATAGGTTTCTCTTGCTCAAAAGTAATTTGAATTGAAGGCCACATATCTTTTATGTTGGAATTTATATTCTCCCAAATGTTGTTCTTAGCCTCTACCAACATTTGAATGACAAAGAAATGATCCTCATATTTTTGTATTTGTTGGATGAGCTTGTAGTTTTTCTGCATTTCTATCAAATATGCATTTTCATTTTTAATATTATTCTCCTCCGTCAGATTTATTGTTGCTGACAATTTCTCTTTCTTGTCCTAAACTAGTGATAATTCATCCATAGCTCTAGTAATATTTTATGTACACTCTGCAGATGTTTCCTTTGTTGAAGTTTTTGTTGTTGTACCTATGCATGATGTAGATGCTCATGCTGCTTCCCAGTGTTCCTTTTCTTTCAACAGTGCTTCCATGCCATGTTCCATTTTTTATATCTATGAATTTTCCTCAACCATTATGGTAAGTAATTTTTGTTTCTCCATTTCTATATTAGAAACCTCTTTAGCGTGAGGATGTTTTGTGGAGGGTAGCTTTAGTTTCTTCCTCAATGCTTGAATGTATGCCTCTTTTCTCTTTATGAGATCTTTTGTTTTTTTGATATCAGCAGGGTCCTGTCCTACCTTTATGATCAAATATTCTAGATATTTGATCCTATTTCCCTTAGAAAATGATGACATATTCTCAATCTTTAACTGAGGAAGTATGTTCTTTAAATATCACTCTAATTTTGAAGCAATGATGGATGAACCAGTAAGTGTTGAGAAGATTAGCTCTCCTATTTGTTTTCATAAATTGATTTGATCTATTTCAGGTATCTTCTTGGTATCAATTGAGAAAATGGAAGCTTTGTAGTCTTCAACAATCCTGGGAGTTGGTACTAACGGTTCCATGAAGGCCATTTCAAATTGTCCTTTCTCTGAATCGAATGCATAGAGTAATATGTGTTGTGTTTTAGTTTTCTGCTTCCAAAATTCAGAGTAGGTGGAAGCCTTCAAACATTCATGTTTCAATTTTATCTCCCTATATCTTGAAAATATACTCTGCTGAGTTGAAATTTGGGAACTCAATGAAACTGTAGATAGACTATTGTTTCCACTGTAGGTGACTATATTGTTACTTCTATTTGAGTAGGAGGAGTCCTTGACAAAATCATTGTGGTTGGTTGTTGTGTGTCCCTTTCCTGTGGAGTTTCATCTTGGATAGTAGTTACCTGAGGCTTAAACTATGGATTAACTTGAGAATATGACTTTTGAGTAGTATTTGGGTCCTTCTTTTTCCTTTTAAAGATAGTAAATTTTGCATCTTGATTTTCAGAATCAGCAGGGGACATGTCTTCTCTCTCCCTTTTTCCCTACTTTTCCTTCGAAAGAGGTGTCTACATGGGTGATTGACTAACCAATTGTTCTTTGACTTCCTTTAAAGGTCCCTTTATCCATTCCTCATTGTTATCATATTGTTCGATTTCAGGCCTTGGTGCATGTGCATAGGAGGTAGTTTTATGCTCTAATCTGAGCTTTGAAATGATGCCTAAGGGATCATAAGAGCAAGAGAAAATCAACTTAAATTTAATTTGACTCAACATAACATCCACTTCTTTCATTGTAGCTCTGGTGTTGATAATATAGGGATCTAATATATGAGGCTTTAGCTTGAAGTGTGCTTTCTTTTTGTAGGAGAAAAAATGCAGTTCGTCCATGTTTAGCATTTTCCTAGTGTATTCTAATGCAAATATTCTAACTTGTATAAACACTAGCAACCTGTAAGGAGGAAATTCTGATCCATATACTCTAATATTAGTGTAGTTCTGGTAGAAATACCAGTCTCCAACTTTAGCTTGTTCTGACAAGTCTAAAAATAGCTTTAACTCTGGTGAAATCCTTGGGATTAGATCACTGTTAAGAAAACATAGTGAGGTATATAGAAATGTTTCAAAAAAATCAATATAAGAATACTCCTGTGAGTTATTTCTAGATAGAGAAGTCCAGCGAATCAATGACCAAGGGCTTCCTACGTTATCTGTCTTCTGTAGAGAAAACTTGAACCCGTCTAACAGATAAAATAACATAAGGTAAACCAACACTGGCTGATACTTAAAGACACATTCTGCTTTGAAATTTACAAATTGATCATGGATTGATTTGGCCATAAACTGACTGTAATTGAAAAGAATCTATGGTTGTTGGGAAAATAAAAAAATTGATAAAAATACTAATAGTATCTCATCTACGCACTGGTCATTAGGATACTCAAGCAATCAGGTTACCAAAGAAATCACCTGTTTGGACATTTCTGGGAAGATTGAGACTGGGTATGGGGGATTGGTCTAGGGTAATTCAACCTTTTCTAGAAGGAAACACTCAAAAATTTTGGCTCTCTGAGGGAATGTAAGTTTTTTTATCCAATTCCATTAATACATCAGCGTAAAAAGGATGATGGGAGCAGTGTAATTTAATTTGTAGGGTCTAGAAAATACTTTCAGGGGAAATGGAGAAAATGGATTCATTATTATGGGAAATGACAACCTTTTGACTTAGAAAATATTGGAGATGGCACTAGATAAAAAATTCACGGAAAAAGTAAGTTTGGGGGAAACTGAATTGAGGGAGAAGGGATTCCTAAATGTTAAGATCATCAATTTTATCCATGAACATTTCCTTTGCAAAGTTGTGGAGCTCGTATAGGTTAAATTAAGATTGGATCTTGGCAATCTTATATTGGGTGTCATTCAGGAGAGATTTGTCAAAATCTAGGACTGGAGGAATGAGGAGATTTGAGTTTGAAAGTTTTCCATTCCCTTTACGATTTGACTTCATGGAAACGAAAATGGCTAGCGAAATAACAATACTAGAGAAAAGCTTGATAGAAAAATACTAAAGAACAGGGTTACCCATGGAAATTTGTCGACTGGGCAGAGGGAAAAGCATTGTAGAAGGTTGGTAGTTGGTTGCATTTCATTCTTTTGATATGCACAATGAATGTCCTGCTAAAAAGAACAATGATGGCCTTCCTGGTTTTTTTTAGAACAATCCAATTGGTTATGTAATCGGAAAATTAACGTCCATGGAGCAGGAGGGATTTATTAGAAAAACAGATATATGGAGAGAGTTAATGATATAATGTTCATGATAGATTTAGCAACAATTTTTCGAATGTTAAACGAATATATGACGTGGAGGGGAGTGACGTGTATGGACAGATGGTGGAACTGGAGTGGCAAGGGGTAATGGGTATGTGGCAGGAGATAAGTGGTGGAGAAGACGATAAGTTGTAGGAGATGAATGGCGGAGTGGAATGGGCCGATTGGCATGAGACAGAGGCGGTCTTTTTGCGGGGGTGGTGTAGGTAGGAAGTGGTATCGCGAGGGGACCCCTCGAAATGCTTGAGGTGCTTCCACGTTGGCCCAAGGGATTTCGACAAAAACCGATTTTCGCCCCCTCCCCCCATGCTAACTGTAAAGAGCATGGGGGGGCAAAAAAAACCCTCCACTTTAGATCTAGGGGGTGTTGATAGTAGTCCTTGACTCTTTTTCAACATTTAACAAGAAACAATAAATACCAGAGAAAATTTTAAAGATGAATTTTCTTATTAAAGTTTAGCAACCTTGTCAAATCTGACAAGTCCATAATATGAAATCTCTAAAATGATTGGTGTATATTTGTAAAAATATTCAAACTTCTAATAATTTTTATATAGTATATATAAATTTTGTGATTTTAAAAATAAAATAATTTATAACTATAAAATTTGAGTGAATCATTTTTTAGAAAAAATGGAAATTAGCAAATACTTTTTTTTGGAAAAAGCATGGAACTAGTCCAAATGCGAAAATATTACCCCTAAAATTTTCCCAGATAAATAACCATCGATCATATTATTTTATATCGAATACATAATAATCAAATCAAACATCATAACCAAGGTCTAAAACTTTATAAATTAGACATTTTTTAAATTTAAAAGCGGGAATTTTATTTTCTCGCTACAAGGGCCCATTTTTTCTTTATTTTTCTATTTTTCTATTCCTTTATTTTGTTTTTTTCACATATATATCATTTTTTTATGTCCCCTATTTTTGTTTCTTTCTTTTTCTCTCTATTTTTTTTTTTTTATTTACCTTTGAAAATAATTTGCAGAATGAAATAATTATTTACAACATCTCATGATAGAAAATCAACAGATAATGATCAATTGATCCTATAACGTATAGGACCTTAACACAAAAAAAATCAACAAAAAATGTGGTAGGATAGTGATATTAGATTCAAAACATTAAATCTAGGAGATGATTTCACTCCTATATGATAGTGAGTCAAAGAGAAGCCTAAAAAATTCAAATCAACATGGTTAGCATCCTTTTTCATAGAATACATTTTACCTTATATGGTAGTGCAACTCAAAATATTAAGGGTTGTAAATGGTTCCCATCTTAAAAAATACAACTTGTTTGGCATGATTACTAGTCAAAACATTTCGGGATGCTAGTAACCATGGGTGAGTCTAAAAGCCACTTTGTGGTAATCTCACCTCTAGACTGATGTATATTGGTTTATTTTTATTTAATTAAGAAGGCTAATAAGTAGAGTTTGAAAAAAAAATAAAACTATTGATTACATAAGTAAGTATAGTAACCAATGGCCACAACAATAAATAAACTTCAAATCTTTATTACACAAGTAAATCAAGTCAAAGAGAAAGATCATTTATTGAATGAAATAATACATTAGGTATTTTAGAAGGGAAATACTTTAGACCTGACTAGCAGGAGGGAGCCAACAAAAAATGAGTCGACTAAAACTACAAAACTGATAGACCTATTGGATTTGAACACAAATATATTAAAAAATAAAAATAGTCATAAAATTGCTAATTGATGTGGGAAAATTTGTTAGACCAAAGATAACACTGAGAGTTGGGGGTGAAATAGTGTAATGGAAATTTTACCATTTCAAAATTTCATAAATAATTAATTATGCAGCAGTTCTTTAGAAAATAAAATGCATCATGGAAAATTTTAGAGGCTAATGTTCACTGGGTGGGCTACTTTTCCATGATTTTTCTACAAAAACGGTTCGCCAATTTCCAATTTTATAAAAGACAATTCTCCCAAATTTTAGAATATAAAATTATTTTACCTTAAAAATTCCCAACATTATATAGAGGCTATATATAAAATCATTATAAATTTGAATAATTTTACAAATATATCAATAAATATTTTATAGTTTGCATATTAGGGATTAGTGAGATTCGCCAATGTTTTTAAACTTCAAGAAAATTTTCCATCCTTAAAATTTTCCTTGCAATGCATCATAATAAATGATATAGTGCATCAAGAAACCATCATCACATTAACACATGAGAATAGTAAATTTTACATGAAAACCCTTGTGGGAGAAAACCATAAATTATTTTATCATATTCTTAAATTTGTTTACATGTATTTGCAAGCACTAACATGCTAGAGGAACTGACCCACAAAATAAGCTACAACTTGATTGAGGCACCAACCTCGAAACTATGCAAACACCTACTTGCAATAGGATACAACATGATTGAAGCACCAACCTTGAGAATATGTAAGATTCAATTTTTTGTAGGCATCAACCTAACTGAGGAACCAACCTTAGTGGAGGAACCCACCTCCTTCTCCAATTTGGTGTGGACCTCTTATCACAATCTTTCAGACTAGATCCACAAGCTCAAATCATAGCCAAATCAACTTTCCTTTTGTTCATATGTCAAGAACCTATTCACATGCTCATATTTCCAATAATAATGAATTATTTGGTCTCAACATATATTTCCGACTTCCCTTTATCAAATTAAAAATCAATCCAACCGATAATCCCTTTCGAAAATTAATTTTCACTCAATTTCACCCCCCAAAACATTAGAAAACATTAACTTTTCTACAAAATTGTTCCTTCCAG
This sequence comes from Pinus taeda, assembly GCA_000404065.3. Taxonomy (NCBI): domain Eukaryota; kingdom Viridiplantae; phylum Streptophyta; class Pinopsida; order Pinales; family Pinaceae; genus Pinus; species Pinus taeda. The sequence continues at coordinate 33,505 of APFE030733408.1, read as the reverse complement.
GGAATGTTCTACAAAATGGAAAAGGCTTGGAAAACATTCCACAAAAGGGATACGATTGGTTAGGTTAATCATTTGACAGGATGGGTCTCTTTTGGAAAAAAAAAACTAATAAAATGATCAACCATCCGTTGGGTTCAAATACTTGACCTCACGAAAGACCAACCATATTTTAACCAATTGTACTACAACATACCTCAGGTAGGATGGAGTCATCAACAATATTTGAATTGATCTAGAGGTCCTTGTTGCACAAGATCCCAATAATTAATCCTCGTTTCCAAAGCCAACCTAATCAAAATTGTCTCCATGTAACAAAATTTTGAGCTAATAAATAAGCTATGACCATAACACTATCCAAGTCACTGAGTTGAGACAAACCTATTCCCACATTATAGGCACCGAGCCAATCAATCAACATTGTGCCCTCGACACACTCCAAGTCATCAACTCGAGCAAAAACTAATTCAATGTTACAAGTGTTGAGCCAATGAATCAATATTGTGTCATCGACACACTCCAAGTCATCGAGCCCAGCTAGCACTATTTTAAAATCATAAGACTATTGGATTGAGGGGGCTTGGACCAAGGTTCAGAGTTAATTACTCTAGCCAACAAAACCCTAAACTATCAACCCTTTCGGAAACAACCTACTTAACGCATGTTGCAGTCTCACCCAAGGCAGTATTAGGGATGCTAGAACCAGGGTTCTACATCTAAAAGGCTATGTGATGTGGGGTTAGGGTGTTTCTTCAGTTGTAGGTTGAATCTGACCTTTGCAAACCCTTATTCATGAAATCCCCAAACTTAAAGTGATTTTCAATTAAATATAGTTATGAACTTCGCGTAAACGTCTAGTCATGCATAAATAACATATAACAGTAGATCCAGGCATTCATGAAGTACTTAAGACAAAATAAAAATAAATTTCATTCAATTGCATCTAAATATTGAAAACACAAAAGTATATAAATTAAACACAGAGTTGCTTCAAATATTCTTTATTACTTCAAATATTCCATATACAAACTTTACAGTCCCTGTGCACACAGCTATAGGGGTCCCTGCACTCAGCTACAAACTTACCAAGGTCTCTCTGCGCTCAGCTGCATGAGCCTTCCCCTTCGCCAAAAATATAGAAAGATCGTATAGATTTAAAACATATCAAAATCCCATTATATTGATTGATTCCCGCTTAGACTCGCTAAGACACCCTTTTATATAAATTTTCACATTACAATACCATGGTCTGTAAACCATGGGTAGATCTCAAAACAATACAAAAAATAAGGGGATTTGACTTTCCTAAAGCCCCGTGACTCCTAATGACCTGCGCTACTCACACTCCACTCCTCAAAATGTGGAGACTTTACAATATCATATCAAAACCTAACCCACGAGACCCCATCCCAATAGGCCTCCAACATAAATATGTGACTCGTCCCTGTGTCACTCTGATGGTATATCCTCGATGAGTGGAATTCAAGGCTTGAAGTTTTGTTATACTCTATGCAACATCCTGTAGGATCTCTTCAACCAAATTTTCTGTAGTTGGCCCCGTGACCATTAAACTCATCATCCTCTGCATCTATGGAAGGGATTTTAATTTTCTCTAGACATTCTGTGACAATTGGCTTACTTCTTTGGCCCATGGTTGAATCCTTGTTGAAATGATAGAGGCCATCTAACACAGCTCTGTAGTCTAGGTCTATATGAATTTCCCTTCATGAAGTTTGGTGAACTTCTGCATAGGTGCTAAGGTCCGCGTTGTCACCATAATTTCATCAAATTGCATTTGCTTTTCACGGATGTCAGCTTAAAGTTTCTACAAATGAAATTCCTCCTGCAGCAAGGCCCACATTTCCATTATACTTGTAAAAACTTGGTTGCAATCATTAACTACAGAGGCAAGAATTTTCGTACCCACTTTAATAGAAGCCTTGCGCTGCTCTCCGAATTCTGGAGGGGTGGTAGGTTGTAACTTCATCTGAAGCTTGTAGATCTACAAATGCAACTCAAACCACACCTTCCTTACCTCAGCCTTAGATTCCTTGACTACAACTGCCAACTTCTGTAATTTCGCGGTTGAAGATGCCTCTCCTAGAATCTGGAGCTTTGGATGCTCACTGCACACCTGAGCTATTGCTGCCTCCAACTACTTAGTACGCGCAACAACTCTTCTTGTTCCTTGAGCACTTACGGCTTTTCCTATAAAAAAAATTGGTTGTTAGTCTTGACTTCACTAATAACCAGTAATTCCCGCTATTTTCAAACCCTCAACTCATCTAAGACTCCTTGATGCACCTCATGCAATGTCTAAATTAGGAGCGCCGCAAGGTTAAGGCTCAAGTTATTCATATGTAGGAGGTGCACCTTCTCTTCTAAAGTGTCAACATGTAATTATCCCTCTGGAAACTACATTGCACAAAGGTTTGTGGCAAGTTATTCTTGTAAGGTTTTCATGCTCACTTGCTTCAGGCTCGCTTGACCCATGCCCGCTTGACCCACACTCTCTTGTAGAACATTGGTATGTACCTACAATTCTTGAAGGCCCTGTTGGACCTTGGTAAAGATGGATTGGTATTTCTCTTCTATGTGCCCCTAGATGTCTTCTGTTGTAGATCTAATAGTATTCCCAATTTCATCAAGATCCCCCTCCATAAGGGCCAATGGCTCTACGTTGGTTGACTTGTCCAATTTTTGTTTCTTTTGTGCACTGCTAGCACTCCACTTCTATCACTTCTTGATAATGAATGAAGACTCAAATTCCTCCATGCCTACAAAGGGTCTTCGCAACCCTCATCCTCCTCAAAAACAATTCTGCCAACTGTGCACTCTATCTCTAGCACAATGGTTTTCTCCAGGTCAATCGTGACCTTCTTGGTCTCCTTCTGGGAATCCTTCTTGGGATCTTTCTTGAGATCCTTCTTCTCAGCCTATGCTTCTGTAGCCATCTTGCTTTTACTTTCTATTGTTGATGGCTCGGCCAGGGTGAGCCAATCGGCCAACAATTTAGCCTCAATAGGTACGTCTTCAGGTAACAGCAGAGTGAAAACCTTATATTTGACAAAATTCAGATCCTTCGTGACCTTGGATGTTGACTTCTGTGGTGGCATATACAGAGGAAACATGGAAACAGGTTCTACGTCTTCTGCATTGATGTCTTTAAAGCCACTGGACAACTCCTCTGCATCTAATTCTTATGGTTCCATGGGTTGTTTGTTCTTATCCATGTTACCCTTTTGTCTCTGCTCGGTTGGAATTTTTCGGCCATTGCCGAACTCGGATATGTTGCAGCTTTTTTTGCTTCTTAGTTTTTGCTACTGAGGTGTTGCAGAAAAAATGTCACCTTGACATTCTGCAATCTCTGTGAGTCTATCACTACTCATACTTTCCTCCTTTGTAAGTCTTAAGCCTTGGTTCTTCATATCAAGCCTTGAAAATAAGAAAAAGCCCTTAAAAGTTTATAAAACTCTAGTTTCACACTTTCTCTTAGCATTACCTGCGGTCCCACACCTAATGGTCATGTCCCCTGTGCACCTGACCACTCTATCTCTACGTTATGGGTGCAGATCCCTATAAAAGTTAAAAAGGCACAAGTATATTCTTAAAAACTCACTTTCAGTCGTTCCTGTAGACTTCTGGAAGGAATTTTCAGGTGGCAAGTTCGCTCCTTATAGGTTCATGCATCCTATACCTTAAGGAACTAACCCTTTGATGTGAGGATCTTATCCCTTTGAAGCAGGACTCTATCCCTTCATAGGTGGACCTGTAACCTGCTTCCTTCGCACTATAAAATGAAGCATTGGGCTGGTTACTGGGGAGGTTGAAAGCTAAATATTTTTGAGGTGAAATGCTGCTGGAACTTAGTCTTCCTAATTGAGCTTTTGTGAGGAGAGATTACATACCTCTTTGATCTCATTTGGAAGAGTGTGAGGCTTGTCAAATTAGAGGAGATTCATGTTTCAGACCCTGGGAAGAGCTTGTACAACATCAAGGCACCAAAGGTTGTAAAGTTCTTCTATTTCAAAGTTAATAAAATCAAGTTTATTTTTCTCAATAAGTTGTGTTTTATGGTTTATCTTATGGATTCCTTGATCACCATAATGAACATGATTTATTATATTAGCTATGCAAGTGTTATTTGATGTGTGCTTGTTTATGACTGCAGGTTCTCAAAAGGAAACTCTTTCGGATGGTTGAAGGAGAGCTGCCACAAACTAGCGTTGGACTTAAGGTAGGGTCTAAACACCTCTTTAGTTTTTATTAATGAATCGCAAAATGTTTAGAGAAAGGTAGATTTGTTTGTCCTACTTATTGCTAGATATATGTTGATACTAGGGAGATCGGTCTTGTCTGCAAGATTCATTTATCCGTCCAACAAATTGGCAACTCCACTGGGGATCTGAATTTGGTTTTTGATTTTCCTTTGTCTTTGATTTGAAAAACTTGTTTTTGTTTCTAGTTTTTGCTTGATGTGTGTGGGATTGGGTAGTTTTTAGGGTTTGGATTATTTTTCGTTTTTTTCTAAATTTTCAAGAGGGCCACACTTTATTTTTATAAGATAGTGTGGACATCTCTGCATTGTTCCTTTAGTGCTCAGAGCGGTACCGCATCTGGTTCTACTGGAAGCCTGCGGACCCTGTCAAAATTTTTGAAAAACCTAAAATGTTTTCCTCTAGTTAAGTTTAGGTTTTATTTACAACTTTTAGTATCTACTCAGATCTGCATGTGTTCTATTAATAATCTCTTGTGAATAAGTTCCATTGGTGTTTTTGCTTTAGATGATTTTCTAGAAGTTTTGCATGCCTGGATTGGTTTTCACTCGGTCTCTGTAGTGACTCAGAGATTAGAAGCCTAAGAAACCTTAGATTACCCTGGTCTCTTTTGTCTTCTTGATGAGTCTGGCTGGTTTGTGAAATCTGCCCTTGGTGAGAAATAGATTTCCTTTCTCTTTGTAAATCTTTGAATGAACTTGGTCATAAGTTTTGAATTTCATTTTTTAAAAGAAAACATAGATGGGTGTTTTTTGATTGATTTGTTATTCTGAACGAATTAATCCTTATTTTATTGAATAACTAAGTAAAGCATCCTCAAAAGATTTGAAGCTTTTATCAATTAGGTTTTTAGATCTCAAGATTAGTTTTTAGTAGTTTTGAGTGTTTTCTAGAAATTGTAGAATCTCTTTTGAAAGAATTGTTTTTTGTATTTTTAGTGTTGAAAAAGAAAAGGGATTTTTTCTGAGCATAATTAGTAGTCTCATTTTGAGTTTATTGAAAAAGACAAAAAGGATTTTCTTTTGATTTACATGTTGAAGGAAAGATTTGTTTTTCCGAGAATTGCATTCTCAACTCTTTCTTTTAGATAGAAATTCATTGAAGGAAAAAACGAATTGTTTATCATTTTAGGTGCATTTTTTAGTTTTTTTGGAGTCGAGTCTTCACACCATCAAAATTTCATCTCCATACCTATTGACTTAAGAAACAACCCATAAAATTAACGCTTATTTAAAATTGATCTAGAAATCTTTTTATTTTTAGGGCTCTTATCACTAATATAGCTTAGGCTAGTATCTTGGAGTAGGGAGTAATTAACTCTCTGAGATAGTTAAAACAAACAAGTAGCTATATCTTGTGGTAGGAAATAAATCCAATTGTAATTGATATAATCTGGGAAGCTCCTCTTAAAGGAGTTAATCATGAGATCATGTCCAAACATTTGAGACAATCAATTTTGTCTCATTGGGAAAGAAAGAAGATTTGCATGTATTATAAATGGTAAACCTCAAATTAACCATTGTTGAGGAGCCTGGGGTCACTTGTTGGTAAACCTCAAATTGATCTTGTCGAGGAGCCTTTAAGGGGATTGAGCTCTGTTACTCTTCCCTTGCACATAAATTGAATCTTTCACTGTTCCCGCAGTTTTATTTGCTACTGTTGGTAACCTTAGTGTCCATAAACTTAAGATTATTTCCTAAGGGGATGGTGAAGGACGGGTCTCACTGTACCTAGAGCAGATGTTAACTAGACTCACTTGGACTCTCTGGGGGGTTCTCTTCACTATAGATAGTTTTGTGAAGAAACTTGTGCCAGTTTGTTTCATTAAGCAGGTTGTCGTGGTAACTGTTCCAACTGCCCTTTCTGTATTGAATTCTGCGATGTTGGATTTCATCACCAACTAGTGTTTTTGGTACGAAAAGTTATTGTTTGTGTGTGGTTTGAACTCTTAGATTTTTTAGGCGTGAGATTCAATTGTTTGGTTCTTTAGAGACTCTAGGTTGTTTTATTGAGATTTTCTTTGTTTGTGTGTGAAGTAATTAAATATTTAATCATGGCTGAATCACTGAGAAAATCTCGTAGGCTTCGGTAGCAACTTCCCAAGTATACACCAAGCCAGCTTGAAGGGCTACGAGCTCTTGTATCACCGAGTGACAGTAGAGTTGGGTCACCGAAAGCCAGAGAGTCATATTTAATTTTTCATCATGATTATCAAGTTCAAGCAACAGAGTACATTTCTAAACCAATTTCATTTTCCGAAGTTACTGGTAGTATTTCTCCTCCTAGTGAGTTAATTGAAGGACCTAAAATTTTATGAGCCTAAAACTAAACTTGCTGCTACTCCATCTTCAGGATTTGCTTCTCTAACTTCTAGTGGTCCTGGTTCACCCAGGGTAGGAAGTATCATTACCCAAAATCTTCCTTCTGGAATCATTTCTATCGAAGAACTTGTTAGTCCAGACGAAGATACAACTCTCCCTGAAAATCAACCGACTTTAGAACTTAGGGAGCGTGAATTAATTTTCTACAGTCCTTTTAGGAGTGACGCTTGGTACGTATCATTGACGAACGTTTTAGAAAACCTGGGTCTTAGTTTTTCACCACCTCGAATTCCTTTTCATCCTATGCCTAGAGGTTATTATCCTCCTTTGAATATGTCAAAATGGTCATCCATGTTTTCCCAAACACCGGAAACATTTTTATATGGCGATCCTTCTGTTCCTTATAGGTATCAATCACTTACTGGTACTTTTTCAGGAGCATCTCCTTAACCAATTGAACATGAGATATCAGTTGGTAATTGGTACTATTCCAAATCCGCAACCTCAAGGTAGTCAATTACTGCCTGGAGGGCAACCTCAAGGTAGTCAGTTACCACCTAGAGGGAAACCTCAAGGTAGTCAGTTACCACTTGGGGGGCAACCTCAAGGTACTCAATTACCACCTGGGGGGCAACCTCAAGGTAGTTAGTTACCACCTAGAGGGAATCCTCAAGGACAGTACATACCTTCAGGATAGTACATACCTCAAGGTCAACCCCAGACTCAGTACATACCTCAAGGTCAACCCCAGTATCAATATGTACCTCACTGTCAACCCCAATTTTAGTACGTGCCTCAAGGTTATCAACCTCAAGGTCAATACACAACTCAAGGTTTCCAACCGCCCTCTGGTCAACCATTTGTACAAGGAGCTGGAAATGTACCTCTCAATTATCAGCCCTACGCTCAGCCCAGTTATGATCCTCAATATCCTCAACCTTTTATGGGTCTGTACCCCGGAATGAACATGGTGTGGGATCCATCCCAAACTCAACAGATTTTGCAACCTAATGTGTAGTTATCAAGTCCACCTAAACAGCCTTTGGTTTCTAGTCCAACCCAACAACATGTCTAGCCTACTATTCAAACTTCTGCACCTAGTGTAGTTCATCAGTCTGAGCCTATTTCACCTCAAACTCTGCCTCAAACTGCTGCTGTAGCTACTGCAGCTTCTATTCAATCTACCCCACCTACTTCTAGAGTATCAGTAGCTCCAATTTCTATTGTTCCTGCATTGACTTCTCAAGCCTCTTTACCACAGTTAGGACCTACAGTTCAGACTTTGGTTCAGATTCCTGTAGGATAACCTGGTCCAAGTACGATTGTCACAAGTCGACCACAATTCACTTATCCACTGTACCAAGGACAATACCAATTCGGTCCTGCTGTGCAAAACCCAGTTTATCAGTATCAACCGTACCCTGGATATAGTTATCAACAACCTTAACAACCCCAGTTTCGTCTGGTTAATCTTGGTTTTTTGGGAGGATATAATATTCCTAATGCAAATCCAATTCCAGGTTATCCTGGATATCCTCCTCCTGGGGTTGGTCTTGTGACCCAAGGTTTTCGAGACCCCAAACGTCAGTTACCTTTTATTGCAACTTTGGATTTACCTGATTTGTCATGCCTTATGAATGATCCAATTTACTATCTTCCGTATTGGCCGCCAATGCCTAATAAGTTGCCCAGTGATATCCTGAAGTTTGAGGGTAAGTCAGGAGAAGATCCGTCAAATCATGTGATGACTTATCACCTCTAGTGTGCATCGATTTCCATTATAGATTATTCAATTTGCTTACGTCTTTTTCAACGCACTGTGATTGGTCTTGCTGCCAAAGTGTACATTGAGTTACCACGAGGCTCTTTTTACAATTTTAGTCAGTTAGCTACTTCTTTCTTAACTCATTTTCAGTTGCCTGTTAGATATGAAAATGGCACTAAATTATTAACTTCATTAAAACAATCAACATCCACATATATTTCAAATCATATTCATGAATGGCGACGTAGATGACGTTTAGTGAAAGTTTTTATTCTTGATCAAATTTTAGCAGAATGGTTCATTAAATAATTATTACCTCAAAACATTGAGGATGTAGCTAAGGCAGGAGTTGTTACTGAAGAGCAAGTAATTGCTCCGGCTCAGTACCTTGACCTCATCTATACGCAGTTAGGTACTTTACCTGAAAAAATCCTTGACCTTCCGAAACACAATCAAATAACTGCAGCTCCTTCAGGGTCTCATACCGCTGATGGTATGATTGGTTCAGTTAGTACCAAAAGCAAGAAGAATTCTTCAAATAATTCTTCTCCTATTATAACTTTACCAGATTCCCCAACAAGAGACTCTTTTGCTGATTTTCTTGCTGATATCCATGTCGTAGAATCATCTACGGCTAATTCAAAATCTAGTGGTAAAAAGAAGGGGAAGAAGAAAAATAAACAAAACTCAAAAGAGAAATTAAATAAAAATGAATCTACTGATGAGGAGCATTTTACAAGAGACTGCCTAGATCGAGCTGAGGTTTCGAAAATCGTCAAAGGTTCTCAAACGCCTGCTGTCTTGAAGGATCCTTTGCCTACCCAAGATAGTAAGATGATCGGTTCTTCCTCAAATTCCTCAGAAGAACCCATAATGATGATGTCTCATGTCAGGATTGCGACGCAATCACAAGTTTATGGTAGTAAAAATCCTGTTGGTGGTAAAGAAGCAGAATCTTCTCATTCAAACCCATCAACTTCAACTTCTTTTGGTTCTGATCTGCTAGAGATCGAGAAACCTAACCCAGACTTAGTAATCAAACTGCCTACTAAAGGTATACTTCGAATGTTAGCTTTCAATCCACATGCGAGAGCTGCTCAGCATTATAACATTGTTGAAGACTTAACTATTTCCCCTTCAGCAATGTTGGCTTTGGTGGTGCTGTAATCATGCCCAACACAACGTAAATTACTATTGTTTGCTATAGGAGTTGTTGATATTCAGGATTCAAACCTTATAACCTTCGATTTAGAGAATAGTACACCTCGCCTACCTCATCAAATGGCTTTCTAATTCCAGTGTTAGTCAAAAACAGACCTTGCTTTAGGACTATAATTGATGAGGGAGCTTCTACGTGTATTACGTCGATCCAGTGTTGGAGATCGCTTGGTTCTCTGACACTCAATCAGTCCCCGATGATTCTAAAGGCTTTCGATGGCCGAGGGTTCCATCCTTTTGGCATTTTACAGGATTTACCTATAGGGGTTGAAGGCAAAACTATAAATCTAGATGTGGAAGTGGTTGATGCCCCTCTAGATTACAATCTTCTCTTGGGTTGTGGTTGGTCTTATGCTATGACTGCTATTGTTTCATCGGTATTTCAGCTTATCAAGTTTCCTCATAATGGAAAGATCACTACCATAAACCCGCTGAATTATTTTTCATCTGACCCAGCCTCTTCTAATAGTATTCAACATGTTGGTAAAACAACTATCCCTTACAAGGATGTTGGGGTAGGATTGATTAAAGATTTTGGTTTACTAAGAACTTTTTACTTTCCTCCTCCTAACGTATCGCCTTCTATTGCAACTATTCATATGATTTCATCGAACACTATTGCTTTTGATGATCCTTGGATCGTAACCTCCAATTCTAAGGTGGATTCATTTGGTAACATGATGCTTTTGAGTCCCTTTGAAATTGTATATCAGGCAGTACAATCATTTTCTAACTCTTGCTCAACCAAAATTGATCCAATGAATGTGGTCCATGGAGAATCACTTTTAATATCAACCTCAACTTCAACAACATTTTCTGATCATGTTCATACTGATGAGTAGATTCGTGAACTTTTGTCTGTTGATGATTTACCATGGGAAGATCTTCATCATCGATCTTCATTTTTACCTGAGCTTGATCATTTTGAAAATGATTTTTCATCTATTTTTACCGCTGATTATGTCAAAGAACCACAAAATCCATTGCAACATCCTGATTCTGAGTTAAATTTGGGAAATATCTCTCGAACGATTCGTATTGACATTTTAGTTAAACCTGGAATTATTAAAAACATTCATATAGGTGCTTTCTGTATGGACGATGAAATCCAAACTTATAAAGCCCTATTTCAAGAATTCTGCGACGTGTTTGCCTGGTCATATGAAGAAATGCCAAGAATTGTTCCATCAATTGCTGTCCATGAAATTAAAAATTACTCGGATGCTAAACCTGTCTGGCAACATTTGCATCAGATACATCCACAAAAAGATGCTACTATTAAAGCTGGAGTTGAGAAATTACTTCGAGCAAATTTCATTTATCCAATTCCCTTAACAGACTGGGTATCGAATATTGTTCCTGTTGACAAAAAGCAAGGAACGATAAGAATATGTATCGGTCACAGGGATATTAATGGAGCTTGTCCTAAAGACTTATCCAACCCCCTATATCGATAAAATTATTGATGATTATGCCGGTAGTGAAATGTTCTCCTTTATGGATGGTTTTTCTGGTTACAATCAAATCAACATACTCCCTGCTGATCAACCAAAAACGACTTTCATTTGTCCATGGGGGACATTTGCTTATTGCAAATTACCTTTTGGATTGAAGAACGCTCGAGCAACTTTTCAAGGAGCTATGTCTTACGCATTTAATGACATCAAGCACATTGTGCAACCTTATCTTGATGATTTACCTGCCCATTCATTACGTAAAGTTGATCATCTCACTCATTTACGAGCAATCTTTATGAGATGTAGGCATTATTGAATTAGGTTGAATCCACACAAATGTGTTTTTGTATAGAAATGGGTCATTTACTAGGATTTGTCGTTTTGAATGCCAGCATCCATGTCAATCCCTCGAAGGTTGAAGCTATTGTCAAATTACCTCCTCCTTTGACTCTTCACCGACTCTAAAATTTTCAAGGGAAAACAAACTTTTTACGTCGTTTCATTCCTAACTACTCTAAGATAACGAAAGATTTTACTAGGTTGTTGAAACAGAATACTCCATTATTTTGGGATGAAGTAGCTAACAAATCTGTTGATGCACTTAAACACGCGTTAACACATGCACCATTATTGCATCCTCCTAACTACAACCAAGATTACTTTTTGTACCTCGCCGCTTCTCATTCCACCATTGGGATGGTTTTAGTTCAGGAAGATGAATTCAACAATGAACATGTGATTTATTATCTTAGTTGTACTTTGAATCCGACTGAGCTTAAATATTCGCATGTGGAGAAATTGGCTTTGGCAGCTGTTCAAGTTGTCCAAAGATTTCGCCACTACATCTTATTACACAAAACCACGATAATTTTTTACTGTAACCCTATGACGTATATTTTGACCAAACAATTGCTATGGGGAAATTATTCCAAATGGATAGTTATCCTACAGGAATTTGACTTGGAATTTGAAAAATTCAAGGCAAAGAAATCTTTGGTTTTTGCGGAACTAATGTGTGATTTCCCGAGTACTGATTCTGAAACTATGGCAGAAGAACCCATTGTAGATGAATCCTTGTTTCTTATCAATACTCTTGATCCATGGTATGGAGATATCATTATTTATCTCCAAACCCAATCTTTTCAGCCTGAAATCTCATGATCTCAGCGAAGGAAAATATGTTTCTAATCCCAGCAATACAATATTATTGGAGATACACTCTATCATCGTGAGGCGAATTCTATTTTCCGACATTGTTTAACTCATGAAGAAGCTGAAAAGGTTCTAAATAACTATCACTCTAGAGCATTTGGTGTTCATATGTCTGGGTATGCCACAGTCCAAAAGATACTGTGCGCTAGTTATTTTTGGCCATCCTTATTTAAAGATTGTATCTATGTAGTTCGGAAATGCCACAATTGTCAAATCTTTGATCGTAATATGTGTGCTCCACCCACTCCTCTCCACCCTATAATTTTCGTCAGTCCTTTTGTAAAGTGGGGTATCGACTTTATTACATGTAACCCTCACTTGGCCGGGGGGCATGCATATATCATCCTTGTGGTAGACTATTTTACTAAGTGGGCTGAGGTGATGCCTACATTTTCAGCAGACAGCGAAACTACTGCAATTTTCATTTTCAATAATATAATTGCTAGATTAAGTGTTCCTCAAGCTATTATTATTGACCATGGAAGTCATTTTCGAAACATCATGATGATTGAACTAATAGATGAACTTGGCCTGCATCACGATCGTTCTACTCCATATTACCCACGGGCTAATGGTCTGGTTGAAGCTATCAATAAAGTTCTAGTCACTATGATCCAATGAATCATTGGCATTCATAGGTCGAATTGGCATAACATGTTATTTTCACCACTTTGGGCATATCAAACCTCAGTAAAAACATCAACTGGTTTACGGTTTGGAAGGGGTGTTACCCATTGAATGCAAAATTTTGTCATTGCAAATAGCCATACAATTAATCCCAGCCACTTCCGAAGAGCAGAAACGTTTGTTGTACTTATCTCAGCTAAATGAGAATCAACGTAATGTTGCATTAGAAATCGAGACTCATGCCAAACAAATAAAATCTTAGTATGACCGAAATGTTACACCGCGTAATTTTGTTAGAAGGAGACCTAGTTTTACTATATGATCAAGCAAACGATAAGCTAGGGGCTGGAAAATTTGTACCTATGTGGCATGGTCCTTATATTATTAAACGAAAGTTGGCAAAAGGAGCCTACGAATTGGTAGATTTTGACGGTGTCTCTTTGGACAAACCTAGAAATGGGCTTTATCTAAAGAGATATTATGCTTAAATCTTGGTGTAGAGATTTTTATTAGATTAGTTTCTTTCTAGCGGGTGTGTTTTAGAGTAGAAATGTGTGCCTAGTTTAGAGAGTGCTTTTATCATTATTCTTGCTTATCTTGATTTTACTCTTGATATTGCAGATGTCGACGTCTCCTCAAACATACATTGATTTTGCTGATGGTGCTTGTCATAATACACAGAAAATTTCTTCTGCAACTTAGGTTATCTATTCACCCTCTGATGAGTTAGTATCTATGCATGGGGTAAGCCTCGGTCAAACAACGAATAACATTGCAGAGTATAGTGCAGTGATTGAGTTATTATCTGAGTCCATCTCATTTGGGATTCAAAGTTTGATTGTTAGGTTAGATTCTGAACTCGTTGTATTACAGCTTAACAGGGTTTATTCCATTAGAAATCCAATGTTATTAAGACTATTTTTGAGAGTTCGTCTCTTGGAACGTGAATTTGACTACATTGAATATTAACATATTCCAAGATATTTAAATACATTAGTAGATGCAGTTGCTTCTCAAATGTTAAATAGACATTTGCAATAATCAAAACAGTAAATTTAAAAACATTCCATAACATGTTATACAAGATAGCCAGCAATAGTGATATATCATAGCTAGAAGTGTGTCAAATATACATCGTCTTCGGTCATAGGTCGAAAAACACCTTATGATCGTCAAAAATGATAGTACAAAACGACATAAAATGTCATATGAGTCTGCAAAGGCGATCATCTTATCCCTGATGATGATCACAATAAGAAACCACTGCTTGGGCCACCCTACAAAGGAACCTCCTAAAAGCTCCTGGGATGCCAATCACATATCGTTGTAACCTAAGTGGAATATCATCTATACTAGTCTCTGGAATATCTGATGTCAAACGCTTTAGATGATTCTCCAATTCAGTCAAGGTCTCTATAGATTGGTCCTGTGGGGCTGGTACTACTGCAGCTAGGTGTCTCTTCTCACAGGGCTGGAGAGCGGTTTGTCATCATGGACCCACATCTGCATTTGAAACTTTTTATTATCAGTTTTGGACAATTTAAAAACAAACAAAAAATAGTTAAAACTTAGAAAATGTTGAAAATGATTTTACCTGAATCATCCCACTGCTCTATTGGTGGAAGAGCCATGTCTGGGTAACCACAATAATCCATCCTAGCATATGGAAAATCTTGAATCACAAAAAGTTGGTTCCTCAACCAACGAAAATACTCAGGTGGAAATCGGACAACCTCTGAACCGTCCTCAAGATGACGGACCATCGGTGCAACCCAACACATAATCCTAGGCTCTCGAGGAAGTCCAACCTCGATTGAAAGCTGCTATGGGACCAACGTAGGGACCCTCTCTAGACCAAAGCTCACAACCAGGAAACCATATCCAAAGTTTTTTAGTTGTTCGTTCTTTTCTCTAGTCAGTTGGCCTTTTACATTCGCCAACACAGACTCGCACCAGTTGAAGATGGTACCTCGATAACAGTCTACTGTCATTCGCATATGGGATATGGTAGCTACATGTAATGTTTCCCTCCCGCATAGCCTAGGGACAGTGAACGGGATAAAATTAAGTTCAGGATGGGAGATAATTTTAATATCTATCTGTTTGTCCTCTCTTTGGTCATTGAAAAACTCCAATCAGAGACTAGCGACAGACTGGCCACCTAGTCTAGTCTTGAAAAGAGATAGTTGTTCGCCTCTCTTGGGCAAACCATTCAAGAAATATTGTCCTCTAGCTTGATTTCGAGCCGGTGGCCACCAATCATGAAACACTTGTCCTGTGTGCTCCACCTGTCTACCAGCCATTGCAAGAAGTCTACTTGGGCCCTCATGCTGGCTATGGCCCAGAATTTAAATAGTTTGCATGCTTTTAATGCTTGTATTGTAGTTGGATGAATTAATGTGGATAGATCCACATCATCATGCTCGCATTCCCGCCAAATAAGCATTTTGTATGTCCTACATTGCAAAAAAGGCATATTAGAACAATTTAGTTCAAAATATTTTGGGCGGAAATGGAAAAAATTGAAATTTTAAAACCTATTCCGCGGGGTCCACTCCCGCTGGTTAGGGATAGTGCATAGGTCCACACTCATCCTAAGCAACAAGTGCAAAACCCTGACTTTTTCCTTTGTAGAAAAAAGTCGTGGTCCGCAGGGGCCGCATGTTGCACCTGCGAACCCCCGCGAGCGGATTTTTAAATCAGAATTTTCTTAAAAAATCAATTTTAAAGCCCTAAAATGAAATGAAAATGGTTGAAATGCAAGATAGGGATGATGTGGATTACTTGGAGCTGACGGTTTTCGATTCCCACAAGTCGGATTTTCCGCAATCTTCACAGGAAGTTTCTTACCCAAAAGCTCTTACTTCTCACTTTGAAGTCAAACGGTAAAAACGAATTTACAAAAGCCCTTTTTATAAGCTTTTTTGAATAAATGAATTTTTAATTTATTTATTTTTCACTTTAAAAAGGTAACTTTTTGATGCAGTTTTATTAATCTTAAATAGGTATGAGTAATATTTTGAGTTTTTGTGCAGAATATTGGAATTTTCAAGGAAAATTGATCATTTTCAACAAAGACACTGGAGTCCTCTTTAAGCTCTTTTCTGACTCATAAAATATGAAAAGATTGCCAAGTTTTTCCTTTCTAAACTTATTAAAATGGAATTAAAAGGATGGTCCACTTACAACTCTTTTTTGACCGTATAAACATGAAAAGATCACTGGACTTTTGTCGTTTCAAGTTCGATATTGGTTATAAAACGATGTGTCTTTGATCTCTTTTTTACATTTTCAGATCAGGGCCACTAATTATGAAAAGTACTCCTTGATCGTAATGGTGAAGCAGTTCTCTCAAGTATTATTTTATACTTTTTCAGACTTGGGAGACACAAACTTACGAAAAAGGACACCCATGGAGTTTCCTTAAGTTTTTCTTCTCACTCTTTAAAATTGAAAAACACCAAGTTTTTCCTATACTGGACTCGTTAAAATTTAACAGTAAAGGGCCTCTTCAATTTTAAATAGGAACAAAACACTCCTTCTTAGGGTTCGAATTTTAAACTAAGTTGGAATCATCCGAAGGATGAGCTTATAACTAAGCAAATGTTATCCTCCTCAAGCTTGTCAAAAATAAGAGGTAGTTGCCAAAAATGGTGGGGGAAAAGAGAGAAAAATGAACCTGTTTGTTACACTTTGTGTTTTAGAAAAACAGTTAACCACTCTTGAACACGACACTTTTTGTTCACCTAGGTTGGGAAATCCTTTGCCTAATAGTTCATCAAACCATATTGAAAGTCTTCAGCCAGTTTCTGGGTACTAGCTTTGGGTCAATTTTCACCAAACCATCTGCAATGTCATTATGTGTTCAAGAGGTCAGTTCAAATAAACCATTCATTTGCAAAAATAGTTGTCATCCATTTTGACCATCCCTAAGTTAGTCCTTGCCAAATATATTTCTTCAAACTTGATCTATGATTTCGTGTTGTGGGCTTGCCTACGATAGATCGCTTTCAATTGACTTCAGCTCGTTATCTAGAAAAATGATCTAAAAATCGTCAGTACCTTGGAATATGCATGTCCTAATGGCAGGTTTCTCGCCTTTGATGACAGGTTGCATCATTGACCTTCGATCAAAGGATTCTATGACATGTTCAACATCAGCTCATCTATTCACATTTCATGGATTGTACTGAGTACTTTGAGAGCCATTGACATTACTGGTGGTTTCTCTCACACTTGCTAACAGTTCACATCATTGATTGGTAATCAAGTGGTTTCTACCATGTTCAACTTCGACAAATTCATTCACATGGATAGAATTGTACTAGTTTGGGAAGTAGAAATCAAGACCGTGGATCTAGTTTCTACCATCCAGGCTGCGAGGAATTTTGTTATTCATTATACAGTGGACTATTCATGAACATATGGCTGCACCCATACTATGTCTACATACGTCTTTACTTGTGATGTATTACAAAATCATTTATGTATCAGATCAGTTTAGTTAATTCTCTAGTCAGTTTTGATCTGAGTATGGGAATGCCTATCTCAGCAATGATATGTTCACATATACATATTTCGTATTGAATGTTTTTACAGGTTCTGATTGGGTGTCTATAGGATGATCCTTGAAATGATAAATTACTTCACTCTTCTTAGATGATAAATGTTATCCTCATCTATTATAGACTTCGCACCTTAGGGGGCAATCTATTGCACAAAAATTGTCACCTTGACATTCTGCAATATGTGTCAGTCTATAACCACTCATAGCTTCCTCCTTTGCAAGTCTTAAGCCTCAGTTCTTCATATCAAGCCTTGAGAATAAGAGAAAGCCCTTAAAAGTCTCTAAAACTCTAGTTCTTCTCTTTCTCTTAGCATTACCTGCAATCCTACACCTAATGGTCATGTCCCCTATGCACTTGACCACTTCGTCTATGTGTTATGGGTGCGGACCCCTATAAAAGTTAAAAAGGCACAAGTATATTCTTAAAAACTAACTTTGAGTCATTTCTGGAGGCTTCTGGAAGGAATCTTGAGGTGGCAAGTTCGCTCCTTTAAGGTTCATGCATCCCATACCTTAAGGAGCTAACCTCTTGATGTGAGGAGCTTATCCCTTTGAAGGAGGACTCTATCCCTTCATAGGTGGACCTGTAACCTCCTCCCTTTGCACTATAAAATGAAGCATTGGGTTGGTTACTGGGGAAGTTAAAAGCTAAATAATTTTTAGGTGAAATGCTGCTGGAACTTTGTGTTCCTAATTGAGCTTTTGTGAGGAGAGGTTACATACCTCTTTGATCTCATTTGGAAGAGTGTGAGGCTTGTCAAAGTAGAGGAGATTCCTATTTCGGACCCTGGGAAGAGCTTGTACAATATCAAGGCACCAAAGGTTGTAAAGTTCTTCTATTTCAAAGTTAATACAATCAAGTTTATTTTTCTCAATAAGCTGTGTTTTATGGTTTGTTTTATGGATTCCTTGATCACCATAATGAACATGATTTATTATATTAGCTATGCAAGTGTCATTTGATGTGTGCTTGTTTTTGATTGCAGGTTCTCAAAAGGAAACTCTTTCGGACGATTGAAGGATAGCTGCCACAAACTAGCATTGGACTTATGGTAGGGTCTAAACACCTCTTTAGTTTTTATTAATGAATCGTAAAATGTTTAGAGAAAGTTATATTTTCTTTTCCTGCTTGTTGCTAGATATATGTTGATACTAGGGAGATTGGCCTTTTCTGCAAGATCAATTTATCTGGCCAACATGAGGCAACAAGCTGCCATCTAGGAGATCTCGGCATTGTAGTATGGGCAATCTTTGTAGCATTCATGATATATCCAAGGCCTCTCTGCAATAATTCCCTTTCTAATTCTGCCCATTTCTACTCAGACATCCAACAATTTGTGTGACTCACACTTAGGTGCAAGATCACAACAAAATCTCTTTAAAATAAAAGTATATGAATGTGGAGCAGGGTGCCATATTTATAACCCAATTCAAATCCAAACTGTTTAGTCCCCCTCAAATATTCCTCATAAATGTGGATTTGGCAGCAAATGTTTCCATATTTTCACCTTAAATGCATTTCCTCTACTCCTTTTAACGACAAAATCATTGTCAAATCAACTCTAGTTGTTCCAATGATCACTTTCTAGGTAGGCTACGTAGAAGTCCTACTTGAGGTGTAGCTACCTCATCATAGCTTCCACCTGCACCATCTCCCAAAATATCACGCATGCTTCCTTCTATGATAAAATTGTTCCTCGGCAGAGTATTTTATAGTCTTGCACTCTCTTGCAAGTTCCAGAAGCACTAAGACTTTCCTACTATCATGTAGTCGTTACGCAGGGACACGATCATCCCTGTAAACTTTCAACCTACTCCCATTAATCTTGCCAGGAAATACTTCCCCATTCAGCTTCACGAGCTGAAATTTGCCACCATCCAAAATATCCTTAATTACATACGCTCATAGCCAGTGCATCTAAAACTTCCTCATAAATTTGGCAAACTTGCTATCATACATCAGAACCAAATCACCATTCTTGAAAGTGTGTTCCTTAATGTGACAATCATGCCATGCGTTTTCTATAGCTTTTTTTACCTGCTGATGAAAGCCAACCAAAAATCGGTCTTCCTCTAATGTAAGTAGCTCCACTATGCATTCCTCCATTACGTCACGATCTGCCATCTCTGTTACTATTGCGATCCTTAGGTTGGGCACTATATATTCCATCGACATTACTGCTTATTATCCATAAACTAGTCGAAAGGGTGTTTGGATAGTAATTTTTTTACAGGTTATCCTATATGCCCATAGAACCGCTAGTATGCGCACATCCCAATCATTTCTATTAACATTGCAAACCATTGTGATGGAATTCTCCAAGACCTTATTGAAAGCTTCAACAATGCCATTCGCCTGTCGATGAAACAATGTAATCTTCTAATGCTACATCTAAAATTGTTTTGTTAAAGCTATAATTGTCTCCGTTAGGAAATGTGAACCTGTGTCACTTATTTGAATCTTCGAGCATCCAAACCTTGATAGAATAAACTCGAATATGAACTTTGCAGCAGTGTTTGAGCTGCAATCCTTCACAAGATGTGCCTCAATCCACTAGGTTAGGTACTTCATCGTAGTGATAATATAACGTGCTCCTGTCTTCTTCCCTGGTGGTTGGATAGGTCCAACGAACTCAATTGCCCATTTATCAAATGCTTGTAGTGTGACTTGTGGATTTAATGGAATTTCATCCCTTCGTGATGGTCTCATGGTCCTTTGACACACATCGCACGCATGGCAGTATTCCTTGGAACCTTTATGTATCGTTGGCCACCATAATCCTGCTCATAGGATCATCTGCGCAGTTGCCTTGTCGACATAGTGTCCTCTAGTGACACCACCATGTTCTTCAACTAGAATACTATTTCTTTCATATTCAGGCACATATCAGCATAGAAATTCATCTGACCCCATCTTATATAATTGCCCTACAATCATAAAAATATCTGCAACCCTCACAACTAATTCCTTCTTCTGATGTGTCGTATAACCTTCAGTGGCTATGCCAATAGATAGAAACTAAATAATATTTGCAAAATGATCATCCGAAACCCTGACAACAAAGAGCTACACGTCAAGTAATCGTTCATCAATATTTGTAGGCTCTTGACCATTTTCGATCCGAGAGAGGTGGTCTTGTCCAACATTCAATCTCTTGGGCTTCACTACCACTTCAATATCACATTCTTGTAGAAGGAGAAACCACCTACAGATGCCCCCCCCCCAACACAGGCTTATTAACCAAGTACTTCAAATCATAATGGTCCATGTACATCTTAAAGTGCGCACCTAGAAGATAATGCCTAAATTTTGTATTTAATGAACCATGGCCAATCCTTCGTGCTCTATGGTTACATAGTTATTCTCGGCCTTAGATATTTTTCGACTAGAGAAGGAAAACAGGTGAGCGATATCTCCTACCCCTGGTTGCGTTAAGACGACTCCCAACACTACGCAAGAAGCATCCAGATGCATATGAAATTCCTTCCTCCAATCGGAGAATACTAGGATTAGCGTTGGAACCATATTCTCCTTAAGACTATCCAAGCTCTTCTGACAATCATCATCCTAGAAAAACGTAGCATCCTTCTTTAACAACTTCTCCATGGGAATTGTTGTCCCTTAAGAAACCAATTTCTTGAATGTGGAGAATTTTTTCTTAACACATTAACTTTTATTATGCATGTCACTTATTTGTATAATGTATCTTCATGTGAAGGACCTGAAGGACCTAACTTTAGACCCTTAATATTTAGCTGATATGAAAATCTCAAAATGCCATGTGATGCTGGATATAAATGTTGTGTGAAGAATATCTTAAGCAATTAAAGATAATATGTTGTGTTTGACAAAAAATATTATCTGTAACTTAGAAGAAATATAGAGGAAATAACTTCAAATATGGGAGCACTCCTTTAAGGAATTTTAACTTTATTCACATGAGTAAACAAATACCTGCAGCTTCATTACCATATTTAAAGAGAGGAAGAAACATAATGACACATAACAGATAAATTACAAAATAATACCCAACATTGTATGGAAAACTCCTGATTCTTTCATTAATCATCAGTCTATCAAGTACACAATAGCATAGTCTTAAGGTTCTTCAAAATTCAGACATTTCTTCTATAGTTTTGCCTCTTTTTATACATCATGAGACAATTGGTAACTACCAACACTGTCAAACTACTTAACTACCTTCTAACTTTCTAAAGTAAAAGTGATTACAGAATATTACATTAGAGGGTAAAAGGCAGCTCATTTTTCTCAAGAAATAAGATAACATTAAGTAACAAAAATTAAAGTATGATTGGTGATTATTGCTCATTGTTAAATTTGTGACTTGAGTGGGTGGCCCTGCTGATGCATCTTTGATCTGCTTTATCATCCATTCTTTGCATTTTCTCCATAATGGTACATTTGACTTTGGTGCTTCCTCTA
Source organism: Pinus taeda (assembly GCA_000404065.3). Lineage (NCBI taxonomy): Eukaryota > Viridiplantae > Streptophyta > Pinopsida > Pinales > Pinaceae > Pinus > Pinus taeda. Next base: position 11,620 of record APFE030733408.1, on the reverse strand, counting down.
ACTTGTCAAGTGCTATTGTGCAAGCTGTAATCCTACTATAAGTAGGATTATCCATAAACAAAAGTTTCACCATCCTAAGAAGCTTAAAATCTTTGTTAAGGTAGTTCACAATGGTGGTTCCCTTTAATACTGCTGCCTTTTCATGAGTATTATCAACTTTTCTCTTTGCCTCAACTAACAAAGTCACATATGTCTTCCATGGGAGCAAGTTTCCTCGTACATCCTAGCAAGAGGGAAGTCCAGCTCTAACTCTTTTGTCAAACAGGATGTTAAACTTAGAAACTTCTTCCTTCATCTCATTTATCTTCTTCTTAGCAATATTCCTGTAAATCTTTCTAACAATCATCTTGTTAAAATCTATTGCACATAATGTTCTGTTTGGCATGTAATGCTCCTTCAATTCTGAAGTAGATTTAGAATTAATGAAATCTATCATTCTCTTTGGAAACTTTGATCTATCTAAATCATTTTACTTATTTTTCATGACCACCTCTTCCATGTCTTGGACTATTGTTTTCTCTTCAGAGATAATTACAAGAAATTCCCATATTCCCTTAATAATCTCAATTATTTCATCTAATAGAATTTCCCTGGCTTGAATCAAGGACATGTTACCCTTCATTTTTTCCTTTAGCCTTTTGATTTCATATACAGCCCTAGAAGATCTTCCCTATACTTCTGTGGATTTTCTTTCTCCCTTCTTGCTTCTTCTTCACTCAAATTCAATAGCTTGCAACTTGTTTCGAATTCTCTTTGTGCTTTATTTACATCATGCTCAGTCATTTTAAGCTTTGTTCCCAACTGTAAAACCTATGTTGCACGATCATCTATGTTGGTTGGCATTACTATTGTACAGACATGAGTGTCTACCTCTCATTGTAGCTTATCCAAATATTCTTTAAGTACAAAAACTTCTTCGGTTTTTTGCAACACATCCTATAGGAGCTTTTCCTTTTCATTTTCTACTTTAGCTATCCCTGCAGCAATGGGATGCTTACCTGTAGGTAGATTCAATTTCTTCTTCAAAACCCCAATCTTTGACGTAGTATTGCAACAATTTCTGAATGGCAGGTTGATCATCGGGATTGACACCTATTTTTCTGATAATTTTCTTTAGTTCATCCACCCAAGCATTCAAAGCTTTGGAGTTGGCTTTCTCCAACTTTAATTGCCGAATCACCTTATTTAGCATTTTTCCTGCCTTAACAGCTACAGCATTTGTTTTATGTAGATCATTTACACTCAATTTCCCAGTTTCCATGTGAAAATTGATCTTGTTAAGCATTGGAAGCTATTGAGTGTCAACAGTCAAATATACAATCTTGAAATTACTAGTAGACCCAACTGATATTTCAGTAGGATGAGAAAAAGAAATTTTAAGTTGGCTTGCTCCAGGTGGATGTTGGTGGCCACCCACCTATCCCATTTGGACCCCGACAGCTATCTATTTATGTTTTTTCAGTTTCCTAAATTATAGCACAATTTACTATTTTTAGCAGTTTTTCGGGTCCTGAACTTCCAGAGCCATTTTGAGGCCCTAAACGATGTTTTTTGGGAAATCTGGGGGTAACATGTGTCTCAGGACCGATGTTGCCCTTCCCAAAGTGGTATTTCTCATATAGATCTTTCTAACAAGCTATCGTACATGTCAAATGGAGATCGTATGCCAAAGTTACGACCCCAGGAAATTGATGTACCAATTTACCCAAACGGGGCCCACAATTTGGCGTTTCATCTTCTGAGGATAGGTTTTGGGATGTGAAGGGTTTTCCATTGTTTCTCAAAAATAAATAGGCCTTCGAGCCTCATTGTAACACAGTTCAGAGGCAAGTAGCTGCCACATCTCTTCTCAGAGGTAAGCTACCATCACCCTAGCTGGTTTATTTCCATTTCTGGTTGTAAGCATATTTCAGTATTTTCCATTAATGAAATGAAGTATTATTTCTGCAGCATCTTTGTGTATATGGTTATCTCTATAATTTGTTGTGTTTCTATTTAAATCCGGATCAGTGGTATCAAAGCGGTCTACTTTTTCTTTGTTTTTCTTTGCATGTCCCCAATGAGGTCGGGATATAAGGAGTTAGGGCTTGAACTGGTCGAAACCTTTGCAAGAGCAGCCTCACAAATCCCGACAGCCTCCCATGGCAGATGAGAAGAAAGACGAGGGGGTAGGAGATCCTATCAAAATCTTGCTCAAATAAGCCCTCGAGCAACAAAGGAATGCGATGATGGATAGCTTTGCGCAAATCCTTCAGCGGCTACCTAGAGGTGATGCATCGGCTTCCAACAACTACTTTGGAAATGCCACACCGTTTAAGGTACAAGTAAATTTTGAAATCCCCATCTTCGAGGGTCAAATAGATGTAGATGCCATAGATAAAATGGTTAAATCTGTTAGATGGGTATTTTTCTGTTCATGAATTTTCGAGTCGAGAAAAGATTGTTTTCGCTCTTCTCAAAGCAGCCCCCCACGTCAAGGACTGGTGGGAAACCTACTACGAGCAGAAGAATGAAAGTACGAGTTCACTATTTTCAGCTGCACCCACTTGGGATTCATTCCGAGATGCCATCAAGGAGCAGTACTACCCTATCAAAAGCTATGAGGACAAATACATAAAGCGGACCACACTGCGACAAGGACGGGACCAAGATGTGCCATAGTTCACAAACGTTTTTCATACCCTTTGCACACAGTTGGTTATCAAAGATTCTAATCTACATTTGGTACTCAAATACTGCGGCTCCCTACATAGATACATCCAAGAAGAGATGGAGTTCCTGAACATCTCCTCACTCGACACAATGTATTGATATGCTGTCAAAATTGAGTAAAAGTTCAAATAGAAAAAACGAGACTTTGGATCTGTAAATCCAAAGCCCAAAGGACAAAGCCAAGGCGGGGTGACCCAAGACAACCCGTCGAAGCCACAAGAAAATAAAAACACCACGAAGCTGAATAAGGACACAAGAAAGTGGTGTAAGTTCCACAAGAGTCCCACTCATAACACAAGTGAGCGTCGGATCAAGCAGTCAATGGTGGCCGAGTGTAAAGCTTCTGAATCAAATGCATGTTCTGGCTATGAGCCAAAACCTAACAAGGGGAATGGCAAAGGGAAGCAGATCATTGATGCGGATCCCAGTACCACTGTTGCCACCACCAAGATCCAGAAGAATGAACTTGAAGATCCAGAGGAGGGGGAACATCTTTTCCACTCACAGATGTGGGTGAAGGGTTCGCCGCTACAATTCATTGTCGATAGTGGCATCCAAATGAACCTCATTTCAGTAGAGTTCGTGAAGTGGTTGGGCCTACCAACTACACCACACTTGCAACCATACAGTATCAGGTGGCTTCACGAAGGACGAGATCTTAATGTTCACCAGCAGTGCTACCTTCCCTACAGCATCAAGCCCTTTGTAGATGAGGTATTGTGTGATGTTACACCTCTGGATATTTGTGATGTATTATTAGGCTAGCCATACTTATGAAGGCGACATGTTGTGTATGAGTCAAGGCCTCGTGCTGTCATTATTTCTTTGTGTAATTCATTATATAGGATACCAGAGGTAGCCCCACCTACCGCGATCTCTTTGATATCTACTAATAAAGGCAACAAGCTCATCTCCCAGACAAGGAAATTCATCTGTATGGTTGTCTCCCAAAGTAAGGGGACGATTGTCACTACATCAATGACCCTCGCAAATGGTTCCTCCACGCAGCAGTAGCAGCAAAGGGTTATGGTCATGACAGAACACAGGAACAACTTCTCCTCACCCACAGGGGTACCACACAAGTTTCATGTGGGCATCAAAGTTTGGCTACATCTACAGAAAGAATGCCTTACAAGAGCCCAACAGAATCTTCGACCACGTTAACATGGTCCTTACACCATTACTAAGGCTGTGGGAAATAATGCTTTGGATCATAGTATTCCTCCATTCCTTCACCTGCACCAAGTGGTCAATATGTACTACCCTCGACCATGCTTCCCACCATTTCTGGACACCTCAGAGATTGCAAAATAGCTCACCAAAGACTCGGCTTAGTAGATGCTTCCTCATCTTAGGGAGGAACTCAACGCAAAGGGGACAATTGCTTCCTAAGGGGGGAGGAATGATCTAGGTGGATGTTGGTGGCCACCCACCTATCCCATTTGGGCCCCCACAACTATCTCTTTCTATTTTTTCAGTTTCCTAAATTGTAGCATAGTTTACTATTTTTAGCAGTGTTTCGAGTCGTAAACTTCCAGAACCGTTTTGAGGCCCTAAACGATGTTTTTTGGTAAATATCGGGGCAACATGGATCCATGCACTGACATTGCAATTCCCAAAATAGTAGTTCTCACATAGATCTTTCTAACGAGCTATCGTACGTGTCAAACAGAGATCGTATGCCAAAGTTACGACCCGGGGAAATTGATGTACCAATTTACCCAAATGGGGCCCACAATTTGGTGTTTCATCTTCTAGGGTTAGGTTTTGGGATGTGAAGGGTTTTCCATTGTTTCTCAATAATAAATAGGCCTTTGAGCCTCATTGTAACATAGATCAGAGGCATGTAGCAGCCACATCTCTTTTTAGAGATAAGCTACCATCGCCCTAGCTGGTTTCTTTCCATTTCTGGTTGTAAGCATATTTCATTATTTTCCATTAATGAAAAAAAGTATTATTTCCACTGCATCTTTGTGTATATGGTTATCTCTGTAATTTGTTGAGTTCCTGTTTAAATCCGGATCATGGCTCTTCTCCAAATCCATAGCAGATAACAATCTAGTTTGTTCAGGAGCAACTTGACATTCAGCTTGAGCCTCCATATTTAGCTTCACCTTCTGGTTTCTCTCAGCTATTTGAGAAAACATAGTTTTAATTAAAGGAACCTGATCATGAACAAGTTCTCTGGAAGATGGGGAAGCTGGGGCACCTTCTATTTCTCCTAACTAAATCACCAAACCACATTGTGCTGAAGACATTGCATCCAGAAGCTTAGTCCTTTTTGTTGCTTCAGATTCTTCCTCATCCAAATCAATGACTTCTTCTCTAACCCTCTTGACACCTTTTTCTATGATACTAGGGGTTTCAATCTCTATCCCCTGAGTGTTTTTCAAACCCCCATTTGCCAATTTCTCTATTTCTGATCTACTTTCATTCACAAAAGCTGAATATCCATTCTCGAGCCTTCTTTTTGAAATAATTTGATGAGGGTCATAAGCCCACTCAACCACCTATAAAAGACACATATCATTCAATAATCTCTTGACCTCTTGGGAAACCTGTCTGGTGTTCACAATGAAGGGTCCCACTGCTTTAGGAAACTTAAAGAAATAGGCTTTCTTCATAGGAACAAAATGAACCTGATATACATTCAAGCTCTGCCTGATAAATTCAAGGGCAAAAAGCCTCATTGGCACAAATTTTGGTAACTTGTAATGCTTGATAGAGGCTCCATAAATCCTGATCTTTGCATGCTCTTCAAAGATGAACCAACCTCCACACCTCACATCCTTACTCAATTGAAGAAATTCTTGAGCTTTAGGAATAAATGTTCAGGGCAAGGTTCCATTCAAGATCTTATAAGCCATTGGAAGGAATAAATAAGTGAACTCAAATAAACCACCATATCCTATTTCACCCCTTATCAGGTCTGTCCAGAATACCATTGATTGCTTCTTTTTATTTATGTCAACAACATTTAGTCCCAAATTTGTAAAATGTTCAGCATTCTAGTACAAAAATAGATAAGTAATAACTGAAGGAAACTCGAAAGACCCTGTAAGATGCAAAGCCATGAATTGGGTATTGATAGTATCCACCCAGAATGTTGGAATATCTAGCACTACCTCTAGATTCACCATTAAAGAGAAAAATCCCAGCACTACTTTATCAACCTGCTTGGACTCTTCTTTTCCTAAAATCTTAGAAATTACTTGCAAGACAGGTCTTATATCAACTGCAAAAATGTCTAAAGAGAATAGGTTTCCATGAGAACTGACCAAATTTAGGAGCCAAGAAAGAGGTAACATGAGAAGAGTCTTGGGGGGACAGGTTATCATAATATGAAACCAAACAATCTTCAGTAAAGGTGGTGTAAGTTCCAGATACAGGGTAATTCAAAGCTTGGTGAATTAATTGTGAAGTTACTTGAAAAACACTCTTCCCTGACTGATTCATTAAAAAACACTTCTTGGGTTACATTGTTGAGGCTAACCATTGAATAAATTTAGGGAACAAATGAGTCCTAGGGACAAAAGCTCTTAAAACACCTGAGCTAACCATTTCCATGAATATAGGGGACTTTTTATGGTTCAGAATGACTTATTGATACAGTGAAAGAGGCTTAATTGGGTAGAAGGTATCAGAAATATCACGTTCGAAATCCATTAATGGGGTATGGATGACTGAGGAAGAACTTACTTGGTTGGCCATGGTGTCTGTAGAAGACAATTGCTGATTACAGTTGTTTGGATGGTTGCTGACTCAGAAAGTTGAACTGGAGGCGAGGTTGCTTAGTACTAAGAACAAAAGACTAATGAAACAAGGTTTTACTTTTCTTTTATATATATGGTAAGAAAAACGGAGGGTAACCCTGTAATTAATGTAACTAATTAATGGAGTGGCAGATGAGGTGATGGTGTAAGGTGGGTGAGGTGGACATTAATGAATGAGAGTGGCAGATATGTGAAGGAGATGAGGTGGAGTGAAACGATGGGGGTCTCCCGCTGGTGGAGTAGGGAATGTATGGGCGGTTAATCAGGCTTGAACCCCCGCAACGATCCCATGTCGTAGATCTTAGTCAACTACATTGACGTCATGGTCAACTACGGGGGTTGAGATTGAGTTATAACTCGTGCTTGTTGTTCCCCCACAAAGCACTGTACCTGCCTCTTAATCCATCGTTTGTTTATATTTTGTAATACCGCTCAAGCTTTAGCATATAGGTTGGGCCCCACATTATATTGCATTTGAATGTCACCGATAGTATAAATTAAATCACTGATTTCAGGCTTTCAAATTCTCTTTTGATTTTTAAACCTAATAATTGATTTTTTTCTATTTTTTGTGATAATATTGAAAATTAAATTCAAATGATGATGGATTCCACAATAGGCATAGTGATCTATGCGTATGAATTAATAGACTTCCTACAATACCCAGAATGACCCAATGTCGCGCATAGCTTCTTTACATTCCTAGGGGACTCTAGATTGATAATTAAGGCAATATTAGTAGGGTATACCATCAATCCCTTCTTACAGATAACATGGTCTAACAATATTCCATAAGGTACAAAAAAATGCATTTCTTCAAGTTCAAGGAGATCTGATGGACATAATAGAGATATGGTTCTTGATCAACCCAAAAACTATCCAATCATCGAAGTAGACTTCCAAAAACTTATGAATGAATTCCTTGAATGTTGGGACAACCACCCTTGAGAAAATAAATGGAGAATGTTTTAGTCCAAAAGGCATGATTGTATATTGGAACTGACAGCATTCTATAGTGAAGGTAGTCTTACTTCTATCATTCGGTGCAATTTTAATTTGGTGATATCCTGAGAATCTATCTAAAAATGAATAAGCTTCCTGTCTGCCAACATTCTCAAGAAATTCATCTGTAAATGGTATAGGGAATGGATCATGTATGCATGCATCATTCAACTTCCACAGATCTACGCAAATCCTGATATCAACTTGTTATCACCTAGATTGACCTTGGGCTAAATTGAAGCAATTCTAGGGTAACCACAAACCACGCTTAACATAGTATCTAGCCCTACTAGGTCAGGAGAGGGCTCTCTCCTTATGGATCTTAGTCAAAATGACTGGATCAAGGATAAGATTTTATGCTATGTATAGTAGCTGAGGGGTTTGATTGAATTGGTTGGTGTTTGTGGATCAGATGGAGCTAGGCAGTTTTAGGTCTGAGAAATTAGGTCGGAATGGAGTGTGTTCTATGGTGAAAGGTAGGTATAGGATTTTGCACTTGAAATTGAGTGAGGGTAGATGTCTAAGACTGATGAGGAGCTGAGGAGGGCATGTATAGATCATGTATCCTTCTCAAATAGTAGAAAACATAGAATACTAAATGGTTTCCCAAGGTAGAGCACTGTAAACAATGAATTTTACCTATCTATCTTGATATCATTCAGTTAGAAGTAGTGAAATAGATTATGGCAGACATAAAACATGTAAAAAACTGATAACAAAAGAAGAAACTATGCAAAAGTACCATACCACAGGTATCCCATAAAAATAGTTGCAACTCCTATTAATTTCCTTGCCAAACTGCTTACAATGAAGTACAATATTGTTCAGAGGATCCAAGTGAATCCAACCCCTATAAATGACAAAGAAAATACATAATATAGACAACAAAACTACTCATCCTGACCATCAGGGTCGAATCCATGAGAAGAGGGATGGTTTCAACCATTTCCAAACAAGAACTAGGAATATAGGCAGTCAAACAACTTGCCTCTATAAGTAGCGAAACTTATTAATTTGCTCCAAAAGCACCTCTAACTAATGAATCTACCCTGTAACACTATTTTACCATCTCAATTACATACCATGTAATCAATTACATCAATAAAAGCAACCATGAGGAGAGAGGGATCAGATTCTAGTCAAAAGAGGCGAAATTTTGATTTTTTGGGAAAAATGGTCAAAATCGCAGCGCCACTTTCAACTCACCTTTGGAGGCCTTCCCCTTAGCCAAATTGAGTCCTTGATAGCTCATTTGAAATTTATTCAAGTCTTGTGTCTGGAAGACTTTGAATTTTTTAATTTGGAGGTCATTTTCCACCTCAAAACTTGAAACTCCCAAGACTGCTTTTGTGTGTCCAAAAAGAGGCAGAGAGGTCATTGTTTGGTAGTTTTTGGACCTTTTGGTGACCTAGATTTGCTCCAAAACTTCTGAAAATTTCCAGGGTGGATGTTCTCATCCTCCTGAATCCAAATATTCAAACCATTTCTCCATATGATTCTCCAGGAAAAAGCACAACGCCGATGGCGCTGCGCTTCTGGGCAAAATTTCTATGTTTTAAATTACAAAATTTCAAAAATGCAAAAACTTTCCAAAATTTTCCCAATTTTGGCATGGGACACCACCATCAACTTCTTTGATGAGCTAGAAATTCTTCAGCCAATATTTCCAACCTATATTTCTCTTTCTTTCCCTCTAAGGCTCTCCTCAACCTAGCTTTTAGCTTCCTAATCCTCATATTACATATTTTGTTGCGGGTCATGTAATGGTAGGCCATGTGTCGAAGCATTTTCTTATCCCAGTTTGCCTTCTCAATTAGTCTTTCAAGATGTATGTTGACCCTCTCAAGCCATGTTTCCCTATCATTTTCAATCTCTTTCTCAATAGGAGTAAACTTGACATCAGCCTCTTTAGCCATTTGCCTATTTAGTTTGATCATTTGCAGCTCCATGAGGACTTACTTGTTACTCAATTGTTTTTTTTCCTGCTCCAAATATTTGATGATGAACTTGGCTCTCTCTAAGTTGTCTACCAAGGATTGTATTTCAGCTTCTCTTTCTTGAATGATGAGGTCTTTGATGGTGTTTTCATCCTGAGCCTCCAAGTCAATAATGCCACTTCCATGATAAGTGAAGTGCTACTGTGGCTCCTCATGCTTAATAAGGTCAAAATCTCTTTCCTCGTCATCACCAATATATTCCTCTTGAACCTTTTCCTTGCCTTCTCTCAACCGCTCAACATGTCCCTATTTTGTTGATGTAGAAGGCAAAGCCCCTTCCACACCTTGTGGAGAAAACATTTGCCTATGGACTGATGACTAAGGCAAGGCCCCTTCCACACCCTGTGGAGCAAACATTTGCCTAGCTATTGCAAAAAGTCTCCTTGTGCCTCTCTGATATGTTAAATACACTAGCACCTCAACAGTTTTGGTTTTCTTCACCTCTTCCCTTCGTTCTTCATGGTTGGAAGGCCAACCTTCTTCTTGAGGCACTGGTGAAGGGATCTGTGGACCATTGAAAATCTCATTAGCAATAAAAGTCTCCCAAGGAATGTTAAGAAGACTAAGCTCGTGAAGAACAATGATTTGATCAAAGAGTAATGATAGATATTGTTCAATTGTTGAGGGTATGGTTTCCTCTGCACAATGTGTGCCATTTTCTCAATGTTTCTAAACATGAAGTAAGGGAGATTCAACATCTTTACTCTAGTGAAATGCATGAGGAGTCTAATATGATAGGCATACAACCCGGAGAATATACCTTCACAAGTGAAGTACTTGATAATAATCCTCATCAAAGGAACGTACCTATTTTCCAAAAGCTTAAAGGGGAATAACATCTTCACTTGATTTCTATATTTATCCTTGATATAGGGCTCGTAGTAATCCTCATCAAGGTCATGACCCTTGTACCATTTTTCACCCACATTACGAATTCTAGAGGCCTCTGAAATGATAGCTGGTGATATTGTAAAGGTCACTCCGGCAAGGGTCACCTTGTTGTTATGTAGATGAGTCACAAAAAGTCTGGCCAACTCATGGTGAAACTGAACTCTTTCCACCATTTCATAAAATTCAAAACATTGCTGGATGTCTGAAACAAGAAACTGCAAGCGGCAAGCTTGTAATTCCCTCAAACTAGTGGGCTCCTCTCTGATGATTCTTCCTCCTTTATCAGGTTTCCTTTGTTGTCTATGTCTCTCCATGGAGTTGTCATTAAGTGTCTCTTCTTCATACTCATAATCACTGCCTCTATCCATGTTTTCCTTTGGCTTGAACAATATGGTTATATATGGATAGTGTTATGTTAGGGTCCCACCCTAACCCCCTTATTCATGTCATGGGATCACATCATAGTCAAGAGTCAATAAAGCCCATATTAATATTTGTAAGTGGTTAACCTACAATTAATGAAGGGACCACAGTTAGTTGCAAATGGGCGGTAGTATTAGATAGATGGTATTTAATAAAACCCACGGTATTGACCCGTGGTATTGCATGTATGAGTCATATATAAAGGATAGAGACTCCCTGCGAGAAGTATCGTGTCTTGTTTGTAATCGAGCTTTGCTCTATTGGAGGTTGCCCCCTCGAAGAGGCCTGTGAACATTTCTCTCTGAGTAATAAAATCATTGCTATTCTGTGTTCTGGGTATATTTTCTTCGCATATTCTGTGTTCTGGGTATTTTCTCGCATATTCTTTGTTCGGTATTGCTTTGCAGGTTAAGAAGCATAACAAGTGGTATCAGAGCACTTTCCAGGGCTCGGTGGGATCTCCCTCCAAATTTTACCAATTTTTTTTTTTTGGCTAGGGACGTGTTCCGGCGTCTTTAAACCACGGGATCTGTCGTTAAGCGCATAAACCTGCGGATTTGGGGAGGCATGCACGCAGGTGGTCACGTCTGTTGGACTCCCTTGTAACCCCTGTGGGTACCCTTTCGAGTAGTAGCGCATTAGACAGAACCGCACACGGACTGTCTTCCACGTACCCTCTGGGTATATAGAAAGCCCCATAGCTACCTTGAAGCCTCGCCATAGATAAACCTTAGGCCGTCTTGTGGCTACAGTACACAGAGAACAACACTCGGAGAGATTACTCGCCCATACGATAGGGTAGTCGGGTTGTACGGCTAAGGG
>APFE030733384.1:1226-13744 GCA_000404065.3 Pinus taeda | reverse complement strand
AATTAATTAATAGTTTTATAGTTGTTGAATTGCATTTAAATTGATTTAGGGGTTTTGTGTTAATAAATTAGGATTTTTGGCCTAAATCACTACAGGAAGTCTCAACAACCTGTAAATGGCTTATCGTTTGACATGTGGCATGGCAGCCAGGTCAGAGCGAAAGGCATGGGCGAAAAGAGGAATGTCCAAGCATGGAAAAGCACCTATCCCGCAGTGGAAACATCCCTCCTATATGCACGGTCAACGCTTAGTCAACTCTGGCATGTTGGCATAAAGGCAGCAACAGCACTCAGTTTTAGTCCATTTGATTTTTAAGTTGTTTCCTAGTTTTTAATATGCGTAAGTAGGATAGGAACATCTTTGCGTTTTTACAAAAGCAGCAACAGCCGCCCATGGATAAACATCCATTTTTCAAAGGATGTAATGTATGTAATTAAAAGACTGAACCGGGTTATATGTTCGTTTACCCTACCTAGCTACCTACCTTTTGTATATTGCAAATTGTTACGTTTTACATTGTCGCTTCAGAACAGAGCTTTTGGTTTTAATATAATATTGCGTTACAATCTCTGTGCATTGCTTAATACTGTGATCGTGGTGTGATTATCTCGGTGTGCCAAAGACGCGGACGGGCCCTGCGTGCATGGTATACCGACATTTTATTTACGTTTGCATTGTATTTGCATTGTGATTTTAATTTCATTTTACAGTCAAGCGTTTGAATGGTATTTGAATTCGATGCTCGGAGATTTGATTGATGCTTACGTTGTGTTTATGAATGCGTTATTAGATGTATGTGCATGTGCTTGAACAAACCCTCATTTGGATTTTGAATTGCATCCCATAAAGGATTCGATCCAGGGTTGTTTGTAAAACACTGATATGGACGATGTTTATGAGTTTTCCTTTGCATGATTTCAATAAGTATTCATGACTGTTGAGTGACATTGAACAGGGGTTTCATGTTGGTGTCTCTGTAAGGAGACCGAAGCCTTTAAATCTAGTGATACACAGCATGTTATGGATGGCGTTTTAATTGTTAATAGCATATGGTTTGATGCTTAGTTAAAGCTTTGATTGATAGTTTAACAATAGATTTAATCTCAGCACTATACTTAGGAATCATAGGTTTAAAGTAGATCCTTTATGCTTATATATTTTAGGCACACGCCTCTAAGTATACGCACCCTGGTTGACAATTAATTTAGACCAATCTAGCACCCTAGATAGGACACTACAGGTTTCTAGGCAGTGACCTGATTCTGAGCTTGAAAAGTGGCACGAATCCTGGAGTCACAAGCACAACACTAGGGAAAAAAGTCCTTGGAAGCTCCCTTGCCCTTGCTGTGGGAGATTATGGAGCCTCCCAGATGCACCTTTGTCCACATCAAGGGAGCGTCTAGGGGTTTGATGAACTAAAAATGCAATAGAATCCAGGGACTAGTCATGCGGATGACTAGGAAGCCTTTTGGGAGTCTTGTAGCAAGTATAGAAGGTTTGTATTGTGGGTTTCCATCGATTCCACTTCCTTAATGTCACCTAGGACGTCGAGTCTTGTCATAGTAGCCCCTCGCCTCATGTTCACCTCGGTTAAGCCTATGAAAGCGAGTAGATATGAGGGGAGGCATTGTTACAACTAGTTTATGCCAAATGATTTACCATGTGTCTGAAGCACTGACCAGTATTATGCTAAGGATATACCATACGTCTAAGGTACTAACCCCAATTATAGTTGATGAAATTAACTTACCATTTGTCAAATTTTTTTGACCAGATTATGGTAACCTGTTAATGTTATTTATTTACAATGTGTCTCTTGTTAACCATATTATGATAACTTGTTTTACCATGTGTCACAATTGTTGACCCAATTATGGTAATTGGATTTATTATAACCTTTCATTAGATAAATTTGTAAACACTAGAGCATCTAGATAGTCATTATGAATACCTCCCTAACTTAGTAAGAGGGAGTGTTGCATTTTTGTAGCTATGGTCAATCTTCATAATAAATATTTTATCTCTTGATGTGTTTATAATGATAAATGTAAGGCATATTCTACATGTCCTTATTAAAAGAGAAAAATTAAATTTTGAAAATTAATTGGCTATAAGAAGATAGGTTAGCCCTCCTCCTAGTCAAGTTGGACCATTCATTAAAGGCACCTATTCAGCCTCCATCTCTTGGGCATAATACAGATCACTTTTGTACAAGGAAAATTCGGATCATCTGAGGCAAGAACAAATATGTTCATGGACGGATCTCAGGCAAGGAGTAAAATACAAGTCTGAGAAAAATCAACAAGATGAATCTGTGATATTTTTAAGGAAAGTCTGTGGACGAATCTGAGGATAAATGCATACCTAATTATTTTAAGTAAAAACTAGACTAATCTAACGAAGAGCAAGTTGTTCTGAAATAGGTTGAGGTGTGACGGGTTGAAATTTGCTAATGAATTCGAAGATAGCAATAGACCTAACCAATGGGCATACTTAAGACTTTACTAAGAGGTTGATGGACCAGGTTTAACCATGCTTATTCTGTTTGTAAATTTGACCTTTTAAATGGCAAGGATGACTAGGTATGTCTCTTGATGAAGTGAACAATCTCTCTAAGGAAAATGTTGTTGAGATTTCCCCCCATGTGAGTTTTCCCATGGTAAATTCGTGTGTTTTTTTGTGGCTATATCTTTATGATCCTATTGGAATTTTTTTTTACTGTTGAGTTCCTCTATGTAATTTCTTTATGATAAAAATGAGTGCAAGAAAATTTTAACCTACAAATAATCATAAGAAGTAATTATCAGTTGGAGGATACTTGTAAAAAATCAATAGAATGGGAGTCCATCTTGCATCTTTTGGAGGTAAGAGTCTAGTTCAATATTAATGTTATTAATTAGATATGCATGGAGAGGGAATTCTAAGCAATGTACTGATGCAAATACAAGGGAATAAATGTATAACTAGAAGCTTGTAGTTTCCCATGAAAGTTGAGCAAGGGAAGGAATCAAAAAATGAAAGACCAAGTGAGGAAAGATCAATTCTTTACTTTAATTTAAATAGGAAGTTAATTTAAGACCGGATGGGTATACCAATTCATCGTGAGGGACAAGGAGGAATTCAAGTACGTGCCTAAGCTTTATAATTCAATTCGGGTTGTATTTTTATGTAAGTAATAAAATTGAGCATGCAATAGTGAAGCTCTTGAATAAAATATATAGTGAGGGTGGAAAATACTTTACCCCTAGTGCTAGTCTTTCTCTTTCTTTTTTCAGGAAGGATGACAAGAGACTTAGCCTTTCCTTTCCTTGAATACCTTCCTAGTATAAGATAGGAGCTTAGCTAGGAGTTTTTCTTACTAGTAGAGGGAAGGTTGGGATAGAAAAGGAGACTAAGAAAGATGGTGGTGGAGAAGTTGTTAAATCAAATGAGTAAGTTGTTGTTGATAGTTCTAGATATTCAATCAATTCAAGGTAAACAATTGAATCTATTTCCCATTATTTTGTATCTATTTTTTAAGTAGCCTGCCCACCTCATTTTATTATATTTTTTAAAAGTGAGATAAGCACCAATTTGGAGAAGCCCTTAGGACATGTAGATAGGGGAGGAGGATTATTAGCCACTAATCAACTAATGGGATAGGAGGTGTCCTAGCATGTAGTATTTGTCTTCCAACAGGTAGACCCCCTCAACCAAGAACCTTATATGAGTGCATGTAACAATTTTTTTAGGGAATTACACTAACCTCGTTAGATCAAAACATGTAGTACTTGTTTGTTTAATCATACGAAATGCATAAACAAATAGACTCAAATACTTAATCTGGTTGATGAAATTTTAAGCTATAATATATCATAGTTAAATAAAAGTGGCAAGATTTGCTTGTTCTACAAGTATGTGCAGTAACTTATAATATATGTGAGGAAAATTTCTGAAAAATAACATGCAATAACTATCAACTTTTATAAAATAATATAATATATAATATAAAACAACACCAAAACATATGTGCAATAAAACTCCTAAATTAATATAAATTCTATTAAAATGCTCATAAACTTCTAAAATAAGATATTAAAAAAAATGTTATAAAAAATGTTAACATTAATACACGCTCATAAACTTCTAAAATAAGATATTAAAAAAATTGATGTTATGAAAAAATGTTAACATTAATACAACACTGAATACTTTAACATTAATGGTTTAGGAAATGTCAACGATTCCTATCTTAAGACATAATCACTTGATAAGTAAGAAAGTTACCAAATATGAAACTAATTAAATGAACAAGCCATTTTGAGACGTTTAATGGAAATAAAGCAATTAATATGATGAAAACTCCACTTACAATATTTAAAAGTATTAATTTGTATGGTATATAATGAAAAGAATAATAAACAGATTGATATAGTTTCCACAACTTAAAAAACAAAGACTAATTAGAGGCACTAAAAGAACAAGCCATTTTGAGACATTTAATGGAAATAAAGCAATTAATATGATAAAAACTTCACCTAAAATATTTAGGAGTATTGATTTGTATGGTATATAAGGAAAAGAATAATAAACACATTGCTATAGTTCTTACAACTTGAAAAACAAAGACTAATTAAAGCATTGGTACAAGAGTTGTTAAATATTTCACTTTATTAAATAACTTTCGAATTTAGTTTACACATAACTTATATTCTAAAGGAATATAATAACATTATAAACTAAGTTATTGATTACTTTGTGTTTTTCAATATTCCTTTATAGTATTGAAGCATTAATACATTTTCACCCAAAATTTATAGTTAACTTACACATTAAGAAAACAATGAATAAAAGATAAATATCAGCTTATTAGGGAAGGTGAGAATCACTCTTACTCAAGACCTCTATCAAAGCAATGTTCGAAGTAAGTTATCATACCCTTTGCAGGTTTTTGAATAGGAGGTTTTAGTACAAAATGACTTAACAACAAACACTAAAGTCTAGGAGGTGGTTAGTGTATGTTGATAGGAGGTGGTTAGTGTAGGTTAATATGCAAAAGAGAGATAGCTTTTTAATCCAAAGTAGTATTCTTATTTGATTTTTTTTAAATAAATTAATAATTATTATATATGAATTAGATAAATAAATAATTTGTTAATAGATATTAAATGAATAAAAATGATATATACTCACTATTAAATTTAGGCCAATCATTTATCCACTCATAAATTTATACAACCTTTCTCATATACAATCTTTCTTATTTTAATGCCCATTACAAATTAACAAACCACCCTTCTCATTTTAATACACATTAACAAACCAACAAGTCACCACATATTTATTTCCCATTAACAAGCCAACAAACCACCCTTCTCATTTTAATACCCATTAACAAACCAACAAACCACATATTTATATTTATGGCCCATTAACAAGCCACATATTTTTGTATATATATTGTTGAGTTGACTTCTCGTATTTTTACTCAAATTATATGTGGGTAGATTTTAATTGATTACTCATATTTTCACTCAAAATGAATATAAATTAGGTAAAATTCCGCTGGTCATACCCTAACTTTTCCCTCTTTCCATGTTGCATTAGTTATGACGTTTACATTATTAATTTCGTGTACGTTGGATTCCCTAAGTGGTCCCACTACAATAACATTACGTGTACCACATACGTTGTAATGATTCGCGGCACCAAAGCAAGATATGGTAGGAAATTCACATGGTTAGGTATGTAGGTGTAGCTATTTAAACCATAGTGAAAATGACTCTCTAAATGTGGAGTTATAAAATGGAGTGTTATGGTTTTAAATTTTTATAATTTTATAAAATTTTAAGTTTTGCTTTTATTTAATTTTTTAATTAAATTAATATTGTATATAAAATGTGGTTAATTTAGGAGGTTTTTGTGGAGAGATTAGTCTCAATTAAGTCATGGGTTTAAATTTCATGCATAGGAATGAAGTGTGGTTATTCATGGGAATTAAATTATGTGACTAGGTGTCAAGGTTTCAATTTAGCCTCACAAAATCTTGGTAACAATAAGCCACATGTGGTGATCATTTTACTCTAATATTAAAATTGACCTAAATTTAACCTTAAACCTAGCTTATGTATCTATGGAAAAAAACATTAAAATTTAATATGCAATATTTTTTTATTAAATAAAAATATTTTAAAATTTCTCTTATTAATATAAATTTATTATAAAAATAATATTTTTATTAAATGTCACATTAAATATGATATAAAAATGCCAAACAATTTTTATTTGAATTTTAATAAATATTTATAAAAAAATAATATTTATTATTATATTTCTATCAATATAAAAATTTAAAAATAATATTCTAAATAATTCCCTTTTCATATTATCTATTTAATTATTTATTTACTCATATTAATTATTTATAGTTATATTTTCTTATAATTTATATTTATTTATATATATATATATATATAATATAATATATATAATCGATGATGATGATGATTAAACATACAATTTTATTATAAATTCATTTAACATGTTTTAAAAATAATAAAAATTATTTACATTCCTTTAAAATCTTATTTTTAAGCTCAAAAAAAAATATTAAGAGAAACATTTCAAGATTATCATAGTTTTGTTGATTTAGGAAGTCAAGGAGGTCATACTGTAACAAATATTTTGAACTTGAGTTCTAATTTGGGTGTACGCAAGGCACTCTAGGAGAAAGTGCTCTTCATCTTCAAGCTTCTTAGTTTCACAAAGATGACAGATTCTTGCATCCCACAATGTTTTGGGGTTTGTCTGATGCTAATTTCACTATGTAACTCATAGAGTTGGTTCATATTTTAGCAATTTGATTTCCTTCTCTGTGCTAGTTAGAAATGAAAGATATGTTTTATCTTAGAGATTAGGGTTGACCATCTCCTTGTGGTATCTTAGATTTCTTTTATTCTCTAACTCTTTATTGCACAACAAATTCTCTTTTTAATATTGTTAGTAACCTACAAGATGACATCGGTAAAACCCCATTTTCCCCCAATATATAATTATAATTATGGCTCAGTGCCATCGTGAGCCAAAATGACAATATTTTAATGATTTTTGAATTGTGGTTGACAAATAAAAAACAATGTAATTGCATTTTGTCCATTAATGAAGAAAAATCACTGAGCAACTAAATGAAGTATGTAGCACTGGTACTAGACACAAAATCATGAGTGATAACTGGAGAGGGGGTTAGGGGATTACTCTAATAGACCTCCAAATTACATACTAAAAGAAATGTTACTTGTAATTAATCCAATGCTAAAATATGATCATTAATAAATATTGTTCTTTAAACAAAGGTTATATCCAAGGTCATTCAGAGGTGATCTTCCTCGTGAATACATTCCGAAGTGGGATTCCCATTAACATCATGTACATACACCATTATGTCTATCATAAATTACTTTTAATCTTTTAAAAGTGTGTGTGGGGAATGATACTTGAACCCTTAACCTTGGGTTCAACAATTACTTAAAGGTTCCTTGTCTATCCACACCATCTCTTTACCTTAATACATTGTTCATCTTGTAATTAAAATGTGTTTGTCTACTATGAAAGAACCATATTATCTTTACTACATGGCCATTTGAACCTAGACAAGTATGCCATTTTAACATGCATGTGCCTCATATCAACCATTGAGCCCTCATATTATGTGTTATACAAATTTTATGCCATATTCCAAGGTCTTATTAAACTCATGGTATTTTACTATATTTTTCCTTCTTTATTTAACAAAATATTGTGGACCTATTTAGATTTGGTCCCACCGTGAATCAAATTCATGACAATTAGTTCTCAAGTAAAATGTTATACCACTATGCCACAGATCTAGCTTTATATATTGGTCTATTATGAATCGAACACACCACCTTCAATTCTCAAGTAAAATGTTATACCACTATGCAACATATCCCCTTGCCGAGTCACATATGTTGTCCACAATACTATGAGTCCTAACCTACATGTCGAACATGAAATTATTCCCTCTGACCTACCCATGTGACAAGGTCACAAATGGATGGCTTCAATGATTTTTTGATGATCCAACAATGATGAGGGTTTGATGAATCATGTAGTTTGGATTGACTACCCTTCCATATTGTCATTTGATATTTTTTCTCTCTGCAACCAATAAATTTTACGACATGAATCTAGGGTTTAACATTTATACTATGTTCCTCTATGACTAATGGCACTTGGATTCCACAATGATTTTTTTTTGTTGGTAACCCTTCATATTTTAGGCATTAGGTAAACTCTTAGTTATTTGTTGACTATTTTTTGTGAGGGTTTTTATCAATTTTTTCTTTTGATTATCAATTGATCAAAGGAACGTAACTTTTCTTATGTTATTTGGGTTTTATAGGTTCCTTGAGGAGCCCCTCATAAACATATGTTGGCTAACAGTTCCCTTAGGGATTTTGTAGGTCAGTGAAGATCCTTTCAAAGCAATTTGATGCTTAATATTTTCTTGGGAGGTTTGTAGAGCTATTTTATTATCGAGGAGAGGGTAACTTTCAACCAATACCCCCTAAATTTTATATCCTCAAACATATACTATTAAGGCTCTCTGTAGGGTCGGCAACTACTTAATTCTTTTTAGACGTTAGAGAAAAAAGATAATGTATCAAATTCGAAAGTATCGAACCATTGGTATCTAGAATGTGGTATTCCCTTCTCAAACCCTTATTACCTCACGTGAGAATGGTTAAAATGGTTACATTAAATTTTTAACTATTAAGAGAATTTTTCTTGCAAGTATTTCTCTTAGGTTTTAGTACGAGGGTTTCTTGATGAATTTCCCTTATATGCTTTTCGATTGAAGACAATAATTTCCGAGGAAACCCCTAATGGACTAGAATTAGCTAACAAAGCACACAAACGTTCTAACTAGGTATACCCATTCTAACCAGGTATACCCATACTCTGCCACTCCTTTTTGAATCTAAAAAACTAGGTTTTTGGGTCTTTAAGTTATTTTCGGTGTTGGCATGTTTCCTTTTCAAATCAGTGTCTCTATTTAATTATTAAACTCTTGTACTAAGCTTAACATCAAAACTGTACTAGTTTTATTTTCAAAATGCTAGTCTATTGTTTGAAAAAGGGGTTTCCAAGTTCAAGTGAATTAATACTACAGAAATAGAGGTTTATATTGTTAAATCCATTTTTCCTATTTTAAAATATTATAATCTTGACAATATGCTCATATTTGTTAATTATCCCCATCTTTCCAACATGTCTAAATTCTTTTCTTACTATTTTATTACAGGTTTGAACTCAAGATCCCAACTCAAAGTTAATTCATTTTAATACCTTACGTTTACCTCTCCAGGTATGAATCCCCCCCTTCACACTAATTTTCTTCTATAGGTATTAAATTGATATGGGCAAAGATATTAGTCAACGAACACCATGGTTGTTTCTTTCAAGTTTATAGTAAAGGTCTCTTTGCATGCTCGACCTTGAGTATGATATTTTCTTCAAGACTTCCATTATTCTTATCATTATTCACTATTTCTGAACAAATTGTTAAATTTGACTCTAGAGTATGCATAAGCAACTTGTTTTGGAGTTTTCATGTTCTTAATAATACCTTGTACTAATTTTGTATAACTGGGGTTCCTAAAACCACAACTTTTCATAATTAATGTATATTATTTAAGCAATTTATTCGAATATGTTATTTCATATGAATGCATTTAATATCTGAAATTTTTCTTTCTTTCTATGGCTTACTTCAACATGGCCCTTAACAAATAATATGCATATTTACTTGTTTTGATTAGTCCAGTATTTCTTGTTTTATTGACAGGTACTCTCTTTATCCATTATGCCTAATTCATTTAATAATTTCCCCCTTGAATATTCGGTCAAGGTCTAAACTCAGGGTTCTTCTAGGCAGTCTTCATAAAGTTAGAATAATAAATTGTGTAACTCTCTCCTAGGAATGGTTTGCTTAACTAAGTATTATCTCATGCATTAGGAATTATTACTGAGATTGCCCCTCCAATCTAACTACTAGCATGTGTAAGATGCTTATATCTTTTTGATAGCTATATGGCAGTTAGTAATAATTGCATCTATGAAATTTCTATCTTTCTATACTATTCATGATAATAAGAAAAACATCAATATTTTTTTTAAGAGAATACTACCATATGCAGAATTTGCCAATTTAGACATTCATTTAGGAATTTCCAGTTTCTTACAATTATAATTGTCTCTACTATGTTAATCATATAAATATATGTATTTTCTTACTATCATGTCATATGCATTCATGAGTATTATCAGGCATCTACTGTTGCATGCTAATCATTGTTTTCCTTTATTTAAACATTGAATGCATAGTTTACTGTTTATTATTAATGCTAACATGTATATGATAAATATCACTTAGTAAAAAACATGTTTCAAACCAAATGTCTTAATAAAAAAATGTCTAAAATAGTCCCTTTTACTTATATAAACCCTTGAATATATAGTGGGAATTAGCACAATCCTCCCAACCAACGAATTGCAACCACAACAATTCCCCCCCCCCCAAAACCCCCAAACCTCAGGTTTTTCTATTGTTAGAAAACTTGTAAACATTTGATAATATTTATCCTCCTTCGCCACACATGCTCTAGAAGCATCTTGCCTTATCCATGTTTGTCCTCTTCTTCCATGTTCCTAGGATTTTACAAGGTATCACTTTTCATCCTCTAGCGTCACATTTCTCTTTAGCTCTACTATCCACTTGCCCCACCCAACATAACATTATCTCCAATTATGTTGTCTCCTTTGTGGAGATTATTCCTCCTGGAATGATGGGGAATCATGGGAGGATGTAACTATGACAACTACCACCTTAACATGTTCACTACTTGGGACTCCAACCACCTAAAATATTTCTAACAACAAAGAAGCATGACTACTCATGTGTTGATTTCCATAATATTTTCAATAATAATAAAAAATGTATTTAATATTGCACACAAATATTTACATTTTTCATTCAACTTCTCAAAGTTAGCCTTGGCCCCACATCCAATGTTTCTAACTTAAATAATTGCAAATGAACATAAAGTCTTGTAAAGGTGATTACGACAGGGATGTTACATTTCCCTTCCCCTTAATTTGAACATTGACCTCAATGTTTTCTATACACTCATGATTTTTGAAAGAGTGAAGGAATGCTTATCGCATTTTCTCTTCCATCTCCCAGGTGGCCTTCTTAGGGCTAAAGTGCTTCCATTGCACTTTAACCTAGGTGATGGCTCAATTCTAGAGTAAATTTTCCCTCCTATCTAAAATTTGCAGAGGCTCGACCTAGAACTCACCTTCTGGTTCAACCTGTATCAAATTATAATCAATGATGTGAGTTAGATCATGAATATATTTCCTTAAAATTTATACATAAATATATTATACATTTTCATGTGAGCTGGTAGGCCACTAGTCCTACCTTGGATAGTATTTAAAATGGCCCACAAAAATTGGGTGCTAATTTAGCACAGACTCCCAACCTCAACGTGTGCCTCTTTGGTCTAAATTTGATATAAAAAATCCCCCCCACATTGTCTTCCTTGTTAATCCTTTTCTCATCTGCATACTTTTTTTGTCTATCTTGAGTTGTCTTTAAATTTTGCCTTACCTTTCTAACCATTTGCTCCATATCTTTTAAGAGGTTAGGTCCCAAAATAAGTATGTCTTCTATTTGACTCCAACTCAACAGAGTACAACATTTCCATCCATAAAGGAATTTAAAAGCACTCATATTAAGAGGTGCTTGATAATTATTGTTACATGCAAATTCAACTAGATGTAAGTAGTCCTACCACTTAGTGGATTGATCCATTGCATACATGTGAAGCATATCTTCAAAGATTTAGTTGGTTCTTTCAGTATGTCCATGAGTTTGGGGATGGTAAGCAATAATGAAATTCAACTGTGTACCTAACCCTGTAAAAAGTTCCTTCAAAAATTTTGATGTGAACTTTGTGTCTCTGTCACAAAAGACGGTTTTTGACACCCAATGGAATCTGAATATCTCCTTCATAGAAATATCAGCTATGTGAAAAACTTTAAATGTTGACTACACTAGTATCAAATGGGTTTTCTTAACTAATTTATTGACTACAACCATGATAGAATCATGTTGCCTTATGGTTTTGGGTAATCCTATAATAAAATCCAAGGAGATTATTTCCCATTTCCACTCAGGAATGAGTAAAGGGGTTTAATAATAAAACATGATGTTGGTTGATCTAGGTAGATGTTGGTGGCCACCCACCTATCCCATTTGGACCCCCGCAACTGTCTCTTTCAGCTTTTCGGTTTCTGTAATTGTAGCACAATTTACTATTTTTAGCATTTTTTCAGGTCCTGAACTTCCGAGCCATTTTGAGGCCCTAAAAGATGTTTTTTTGGGAAATCTGGGGGCAACATGGGTCCATGGACCCATGTTTCCCTTCCCAAAGTGGTAGTTCTCGGATAGA